>PVKY010002250.1:0-26579 GCA_004027775.1 Bradypus variegatus | reverse complement strand
GGGGGAGATGATTTGGATGTTCTTCTTCTTTACTTTTATTTTTTCTTATTTTTACTTTTTTATGGTATAAGGAAAATGTTCAAAAAATAGACTGGGGTGATAGTTCTGTGAACAGTTGATTGTACACAACAGATAATTGTATGATATGTGAATATATCTCGATAAAACTGGATTTAAAAAAAAAAAATGCTGGCATAGACCCAGATGCTTGCTGGCTTAGCTCAGAGATGCTTGGAACAGCGGCCCTGACGCTGGCTGATGCTTAGACATTTTGGAGAAGACCATTTTGAAACACAACCTGGGAGCAAGCAGATGCCAGCCACATGGCACAGATGCTTTTCCAGACACTAGCTGCCTTTCTCCAGTGAAGGTATACTCATGTTTATGCCTTGGTTTGGACACTTTTATGGCTGTAGAACCATAAATTTGTAACTTAATAAACCCCCTTTATATAAAAGCCAATCCATTTCTGGTATTTTGCATAACGGAAGAGCTGCCTGAGCAGCTGACCATATCACCCTGACACTCGCTGCCATCCTCTAGCCACACTGGCCTTGAGGTTCCTCAACTTCTCCGAGGCACCCTCCTCCCAGGCTCCTGCACACCAGCTGTGGGCTCGGAACGCTCGCCTCACACTCCTTTCTACACAGCTAGCTCCTTTTCTTCCTTTAGATTTGAGCTCAAATATAGCCCTCGCATGCTTACCATCCAAGATATCCTTTTTATCCTGTCTCCCGTGCACGTGAATGTGAACCCCATGAGTGCAGAGGCCATGGCCATCGTACTCATTCACTGGGCATGGTTCCTGGGCCCTGACACATACTCTGTGCTCAATATTTGGGCCAGGCCTGGGGTCACGAGGGTGAAGACACTGTCCCTGCAGTCTTAGATTTCACCTTCGAGTGATATTACTGGTGCTGAGGTTACTGGGTCTTCTGGGCTACAGGGGAATGTGATGTGACAAGACCTTGTAGTAGGAACACTGAGCTTTTACACAATAATAGTAATTTAGGCTTTTGCAGGTGCTTTGCAGTTTACAAAAAGCTTTTGTATTCTCCTCCTCTTTGACCCTCACCACCAACCTGGGAGGGAGGCACCTTGGATGGAACCTTGCTGAATATCTATGGCCAGGCATTTTCACACCTGAGACAGATACGACTAGGACACAGTGGCCCAGAGAGGGCACTGCCAGTGAGCGGTAAGACCACCCGCATCTTACTGACCTCTCCACAACATGTGACCTAGTCCATCAGTTTCCCCTTTCAGAAAAATTTTCTTTGCTTCGCTTTCTGGGCACCACAATCTCTTGATTTTCCTTACTCGTTGGCCACTTCTTTCCAGTGTCTTTTGTTGGATTTTCCTTCTTTCTAATCTCGACATGTTGGGGTGCCCAGGACACAGGCCTCAGCTCTATTGTGTCCACACCCACTTCCTAGACCCGCGCATCTGGGCCCAGAGTTTTACCCAACACTTAGATGATGATGGCTCATTGCACTTCTCCAGCCTGAACGGCAGGCTGGAATAGCCAGTTGTCTGCTCAGTACTGTCCACTGCCGATTTAGCACCTTCCCAACCATGCCACCGCCAACTGTGCTCAGTAAACAGCACCATTCTTCTTTCTCTCCTATTCCACATCACATTAGCAAATCTGTTGGCTCTACAAATTTGATCCTAAATCTTGCCACTTCCCATCACCACTGCCCTTGTCTAACTCACCATTCTCTCTCTCCTGGCTCCAGGAACAGCCGCCTAACTGTGCTCTCTTCCTGCTTCCATTCTTGCCCTCAGTCTATGCTGCACACAGAAAATTCAGTGGTCCTTGTAAAACTTAAGTCAGGTTGTCTTGCTCCTTTTCTCGTATCCCTCCAAAAGCCTCCCAACTCACCTAGCCCCCAGCTACCTCCCACCATTCTTTTCCTCGCTTATTTCCCTTTAACCACAATGCTATCCTCATCGTTGCTTGCGTCCATCACTGCACTGGCCTCCTACCTGGTCTCTCTACTTTCACCCACCCCTGCCCCCCACAATAAGCTTATTATTCACAATAAGTTGATAGAAGAATCCTTTTAAAACTTAAGACACAGCTCATCATTCCTCTAATAAAACTCTGTTCCAGCTTCCCATTTTTCTTAGAATAAAGTCCAACAGGGTCTGGCCCCTGGCTACCTCTGGGACCGCATCTAGCACTCACAGCTCCATAGCGCCTCTTTGAACACCCCTGAAAAGGCTGACTCCCACCTCAGGGCTTCTGCATTTGTTGTTCCTTCTCCCAGGAAAGCGCTTTCTCCGACATCCCTAAGGCCTGCCTTCTCTTTTCCCTACCACCCTGGCTAAATTTGTATTCCCCGATACTGTGTATCTTCTTGCACTGCTCCATTTTTTTTCATGTATTTCTCACCACCAGACAGTACATTAAATATTTGCTTATCTTCCGTCTTTTATTCCAGAATGTGAACATCAGGAATTACTTTTTGTTCACTGCTGCCTCCCCAGTGCCTAGTATAGGCACTTACACGCGGAGTGATAAGAGCCGGAGTTTCAAACCTGTCCTCCCTCACCTTTTGGTACAACTCTTACTTAGCCTTCAAAATCGGGGACCGCGGCCCCCCACCTCTCGGCAGCATCCTACCGCCCCTCGGGTTTCCGAGGGGGCTAGACACCCCGCTTCCACGGCACCTGTGAAAGTGCCTCCCACCCCTCCGTTCAGGGCCTGTCATGGGCGCAGCCTCCACGTTTGTCCCCGCAGGGGCGGGCACCGCCTTCCCTCTCTCTACCGCCTGCCGGGAAGAACGCCGCACGGCCCGGGACCGGGGAGGTCTTGGCGCGTCGGCGGCGTCTCAAGGGGCCGAGTCCGCGCAGGCGCAGAGGCACAGCGGGAGCGGAGCAACACGGAATTTGTAGTCCACCCGCGTAAGGGCGGCTCCGGGCCTCCCGGGCCGCGCCTTCGCAACACTACAACTCCCACGGGGCAGCGGGACGCTCCCCGGCACCGACTTTGTTTGCCAGCCACGTCGCTCGCGGCGGAGGCGGCGTGCTCGCGGTCGGGTCCGCCGCGGCAGCCGCCCGCGGGGAGGGGGCGGGAAGATGGCGGATGTGGTCGTTGGTAAAGAGAAGTGCGGGGAGCAGCGGCTGGTCTCGCTGCCCCTGTCCCGCATCCGGGTCATCATGAAGAGCTCCCCCGAGGTGTCCAGCATTAACCAAGAGGCGCTGGTGCTCACGGCTAAGGCTACGGTGAGGCTGCGTGCGGGTAGGAGTGAGTGGCGGGATGGAGGCCGCCCTTAACCGCCGCGCCCCGCCCCGCCGGCTCCCGCGGGGCTGCCCAGTCCCCTTCGGCCTGCGTGCCGCGGCGCTTTTGCGCGGGTCCGCGCGCTTCTCCTCGTTGCCCCTCCCCCCGCCGGCGCGCGCCGCCCACGCCCTTCCCCGTGCGCGCAGCTCAGTCTGTTCGCCTTCGCGCGCCCGCGCGTCGCCCTGCCCACCCCGCGGGTCGCCGCGCTCTCCTGCCCTCTCCCGCCCCGCGCGTCGCCCCGCCTATCCCATGCGTCGCGCCGCTCATCCCGCCCTTTTCCGCCCCGCCCACCCCACGTATCGGCCCGCCTATCCCGCGCCCTCTCGCCCCGCCTACTCCATGCCTCGCCCCGCTCATCCCGCCGTCTCCCGCTCCGCCCACCCCGCGTCTCGCCCCGCCTACTCCGCGCTGCTTTTGCCCCTTCACGCGCGCGGTGCCGGGTTTCTTCGCCGCCTTTCGTTCTGGCGTCCCGCGATTCCTATCCGCAAAGCGCCTCTGCTCGCGTCCGCTCTGTCCCGTGGTTCCTCGGCCCACCGAGAAGGCCCGCGAGCCCCCTCTTGTCTTGTGGCCACGCGCTTGGGCCGCCCTTTGGCGCGGTCCCGGCCGCGGAGTGGACGTGCTCGCTGGGAGAGGCACCAGAAAGGAAATTGGACGGGACGAGCGGCGGGCTCGGCGGCCCCCTTCTGGGCAGGGGTTCGCGTGCTTCCGGGGAACTTGATTTTACAGCTTGTCCCGGGCCCTCCTAGGTGCGGCTAGGTGACCCGCCTGTGGCCTGACGGAGGCTGGCCGGCGCTCGGCTGTGCTCTGCAGCGCTTCGTCCTGCCAGGCCTGGCCGGGGCGCGGTGGCCCTGCAGTGGAGCTGAGGGAGGAGGGAAGCCACACGTTTCCTGCTTGCTTTATGCCAGAGCCATGCTTTCTTAGGGCCCAGGAAAATATGTGCACATTCCACATGGAATATTGGGGTTCCAGTGTTTGCCTGTTCTATTAGTATTAAGGAACTAAGATTTAGGCAGGCACTTCTTTAAGCCCTTATTAAAATAAACGAATAAAATTAAAACTTTGAGGGAGGTTCAGTCTAAGTCGTTGGTTTAGGTCAGTCTGAGGATTCTGTGGCAGTTCCTGGCATAAGGAAAAGTGTTCAGGCAAAATGGGAACGTGCTAATTTTCAGCTTCAAGTTGCTGACTTTATTATATTCTAGGTAAGCCCGGTAGAAACAAAGCATTCAAATAGAAGATTAAAAATGTGTTCTTGAGCCAAACAGTTGTTGAATGGTCTCCTACTCCATCCTTTCAGTGTCATTAAACATTTATGATTCATCATTTAATCTATTTTAAATATTTTTCGTAGTTAGAAATTTAAAATAAATTTTTGGGGAAGTGCCTGTTTCCCCATCAACTTCGATATGGTCTTTCTTTCTGACCTCATGTTGCTCCTTCCCCCAGTGATTTCCTGTAATTTAATTTGGGAAACCAAAATGATTTTCAGTCATCTAAAGTTAAGGTAATTTTAAAAATTAAATTCTACCTGCAGTAAGTTTTCAAAGCTTACCTTTCATTTTACTTTTTTGTTTTGTTTTAGGAACTCTTTGTTCAATATCTTGCCACATATTCCTACAAACATGGCAGTGGAAAAGAAAAGAAAGCACTGACTTACAGCGATTTATCAAATACTGCAGAGGAATCGGAAACTTTTCAGTTTCTTGAAGGTACTTAGCCTTTGAAACATTCTGGTTAAAAAAATGCTTAGTAATCTACAGCATTATTGTCTGTTCCCCTTTCACTGAAATAGACATTTTGCTGCCTTCCCCAGGTGCCAAACTTTACCATGACCTGGCACAAGAAGACATTTTTCAGTCTTCTCTTTGAACATGTTTGTTATGTGGTTCTTCTAGAATGATGAAGTCAGCAACCTGCACAACAGTGTGTGGCTGGCTGGGTGGGTGAGCCTGGCAGACCCCACTCCCCCGGGATCCAGCCTGCTGTGGAAGGGAAAACTTGGGGCTCGTCATCTGGGCCCAGAAACAGAGAAACTAATATTCACTGCTGGGGGACAGGACCATAGCAAAAAAGAGTGAGTCTCCCTTTGGGTAGGCCCAGCTTGTCCCAGGTCGGCTGGGCAGCGTCCCTCCCTGTCATCAGCAGCACAGGGAAGCCCCAGGCGGTTGGCACCAGGCAGGAGGCAGTGCTAGTTCCTCTGAGGTTTCCCCCACAAGCACAGTCTGAATTGTGTCTTGTTTGGGGACCTATTCTAGAACTAGGACATTTTGAAATTTCATCGATGTATTCATCTCCAAATGAATACCATAAATGATTGCTGATGTAAGCTTTATGTTTTTAAGATATATTACCAAAGAAGATTTTAGCTAGTAAATACCTGAAAATGCTTAAAGAAAAGAGGGAAGAAGAGGACGAGGAGGAGGAGGCCAACAATGATGACAAAAGTGATGATGAAGCTGAATCCTAAACCAAAGAAGAAATGCTTTAAAAGTCAGCCTGGTGAGGACCTTCTGGATGAGCAGCACAGCTCCCAAGTAAGCCCAGGCCCGTGGGACCTCAAGTCCACTTTTCAGAGACTTCTTTCCTGGCTAAGGCAGGGCGTCTGATGTAGTCACACTGCGCGCAGCCCCCCTCGGGGGTCCCAGGAAGCCGCCGCCGCCGCAGCCGCCACCTGCCCAGGGGCCCAGCCCAGCGCTGTCGCGGCAAAGGCGGCTCTGCTTGACTTTTTAAGTGACAGACGGATTTTGAAGACTTTCTAAATATCAGTTGTATAAATTCCTCTATGTATATTTTGAAATTAGTTCTGGTAAACAACTGGACCCAGTTTTAGCTAAATATATAGTTTTTGGGTAGTATGTTACATTTGAATTTTTGTATTTCAAGAAGATTTATTTCCTATTTGTTCAAATATTGCTTTTTTTTAAACCATAAAAGAATATAATTTTCCTTTTCTGCTAAAGCTCTGTATATATTTTTTCAGTAAAATATTTTGTAGAGTTATTGTTCTATTGTCCTCTATTGTTTTAACATCTTGTAAGATTTTAAAATAAGCATTTCTATCACTGTTACTCCTAGAAAAAAATCCCAAGTCAAAATTATCAAATCAAATACAAAAAGAAATTTTTTTCGTAAGCATATTTTTCTTAGAAAACATTTTGAAACATTTTGTGTACTGAAGATATCTTTCATCTTATTGTTTCTTTTTTTATACACAGTTATTGTTTTTACTGTCCACAAGAGAAAACCATAAACCCCATTTTTTATTTTTAACATAGGGTACATTTTTGGCTCCTATCTTCTCAGTATCTCTATTTTTAAAAATTACATATAATTTAAATCTAGTAAAAGCACCACTTTGTGTCCAATCTGTGATTTTTTTTACAAATACAGTCGTGGAACCTGTCACTGTATAGAACAGTTCCACCATCCAAAAAATTCCTTTGCCCCCTTGTCGATCCCTTTCCCATCCCCAGCAACCATGGATGTTGTCTTTCTCTCTCTGGTTTTTTTAAATTTATTTTGAAATAATTTACATGCAGCAAAATTTGCTTTATGGTATAAAGTTCTGAATTTTGACAAATGCATAGTCAGGAACCGTCACCACCATTGAGATGTAGAAGTGTGTCACCCGCCCCTCCAGTTCCCTTGCACTGCCCTGCATAGTCGAGCCTCACCCCACCCTTTACCCTGGCAACCACCCAGCTAGCCGCTGCCCCCACCACAGCAGCAGACCTGTCCCAGAAAAGGCCAGATGGGAAACATTTTAGCCTTCATGGGCCATACGATGTCTGTTGCAACTGCTTAGTGCTGCTGCTGTAGTATGAAAGCAGCCGTGGACATACATATAGGAATGAACATGGTAAGTTTCAAGAAAACTCTATTTCTGGATGCTAAAACCTAAATTTTGTATAATTTTCACGTCACCGCTTAAAAATGTAAAAACATTTCCTGACTCACAGGCCATACAAAAATACAGTGGGCTAGTTTGGGCCCACAGACTAGTTTTCCAGAATTTCATAAAATGGAATCATATGGTATTTAACCTTTGAGTCTGGCTACTTTATGCTTGGCATAATGCATCTGAGATCCATCCATGCTGTGTGTATCAGTTCATTCCTTTTTAATGCTGGGTAATTCCATCACACAGATAAATCAGTTTATCCATTCCCCCAATGAATGGATAATTCTCCATTTAGGTTGTGTCCGATTTTTTATGATAATGAATAGTCCTATACTTATGTATAGGTTTGTGCATGAAAATAGGATTTCATTTCACTTGGGTGTAAATACCTACAAGTGGAATTGTAAATTTGTTTGTAAGAAACTGCCAGACTTGTTTTCAAAGGGGCTGAACCATTTTGCCTTCCCATCAGCCATGTAGGAGGATTCCAGTTTGTCTGCATCCTCTGCAACACCTGGTATCAGGTTTTTGTTTTTTGTTTTTTTATTTTGGCCATTCTAGTAGGTGTAGGTTATTATTTGCATTTCTCTAGAGATTAATGATGGTATCTTTATTTGCATATAGTTACCACCTTTCTGTCTTCTTTGGTGACGTGTCCAAATCTTTTGCCCCTCTCTTTATTGGGGCTGTTTTCTTTTTGTTGAGTTTTAGATATTCTGAATACAAATCCTTTACCAGATAACGTGATTTGCAAATATTTTTTTCCTAGGCTGTGTCTTGTTTTTTCATTTTCTTAATCACATCTTTCAAAGAGCAAACATCCTTAATTTTGAGGAAGTCCAGTTCATCAATTTTTTCTTTTGTGGCTCATGCTTTTCATGTTGTATCTAGAAACTCATTGCCAAACCTAAGGTCACAAAGACCTTCTGTGTCAGGATCTTTTTAGTGCTGTGCTTGGCTTCCAGTCTTTATACCGACAGTAATAAAATGCTATTTAAGAAATCCCAAGGAAAAAACTGGTTTCTGTATGTAACAGCTCAGGTATCCTTAAGCTACTATAAGCACTTTAGATGACACTTAAGGCGCTCTCATCCTTGGTTCCTCTTTGAATCCTGCATTAGACTACTACCGTAGCTTCCGGACTGGTTTCCTCACTCTTGATTGTCTCTCTTCTTTCCATCTTGCATACTGCTCTCAGATTACCAAAGTGATCTTATGAAGATAAATCTGCTGGTCAGAAGTGTTAAAAATAGCTGATCTTCAAATAGCCACTGGGGCTAACCCTCTTCTCTATGCATTGTGTCCATTTTCATATAATCCTCACAACTTGCACAGTAAGTACCTACATTTTACAATGAAGGAAATGGAAGCCCAGATTAAGGAACTCATCCAGAGCACATCTAGAAAATGGTGGAATTGTGACTCAAATTCCAGACGCTGAAGTACCATGGGCTTAAAAAAAGTACCAGGACTCCTCATTATCTGGCGTATAAACACTCATTATTCAAGGTCCTTGATGCTGCTCTCAAGCTACTTTATATCGTACTACTCACCAACCGTCCATTCCCACTCACACGTCTCATCCTCTGGGACGTAAGCATCCCTTGTGCATCTTCTGATCTGGGAGCTGTTTCTTTTCTGCAGTCCTTTCTTAACTCACGTAACACTACAGACTAACTGCGTTTACATTTTAGTCTTTCCAACCAAATCATGAGCTCTGACCAGCCAGTGAGTGACAGTGAAATACTGACAGTGTATTAAGGCCCTGTCACAGTCATTAAATAAGGATATTGCAGATCCCACCATCAGTGTGGACTTCCTAAAGGCTCCCATCAGTCTCTATAGATTCTTCCAGTCTTGACTAGCAAGACAAATGGAACAAAGGTTTTTTTTGAGTGTGTGGTTTTGAGTATTAAGAAGTAAGAAGTAGATGTCTTATCTATGCAAAGTAAAAAATAGAACTGCATCTCAGTTTTCTAAATAAACTTATTATATGTATAAAAAGACTGGAACAAAATATACCAGAATGTAAAGAGTAATGACTGTCAGTGTTATGACTACAGATCATTTAAATCTTTTCATGTTTTTCTGAATTTTCACTTTTGTGATAATGAACACATAGTTTTCTTAAAAACAGTAAATAGCTTTACATTAGGACAAAACTGTGCCTTGCTTTAGCAATGATGTACATCCCAGTGATCTTCAGCTACCTTTAGGCTTTCCTAATCCAACCCTCCTTTCCCAACACCCATATTCTTTTCAGTACAGCAAGAAGTTGTCAAAAAAGAGCCCAAGCAGTGAGGCCGCCCGGACTGCGAGCTGTGCTGATGTGTTCAAATCTAACCAGGCCACGGGGGACGGAGCCGTGGGAGCCAGAACCCTAGATGGTGCTGGCACCGATTGCCATGTTTGGCAGGGGTCACATGGCGTCACGTAGGCTGGGCCCAGCTGACCAGCTCTACACATCTCTTCTCCTTGGCAGCTCGAGGGGACACCCTCCAGTCATCCGAGATACCAGTTACCCTTCTCACTCCCATCTAGCCCCAGATTCTCGGGGGTACTGCCTAGCTCTGTTGAGGACATTTTTTTTAAGGACCAGGCCCCCTGTGTTTAGAATAGAGCTGTAGACATCTGTCATTTAAGGAATGCTCCCATCTTGGAAAGCCGAGAATCTCTACCTGTGCAGAAGTACCCAAGTAAATATGTGAATAATTGAAGATCTTTGAAGAGGCAGCTGTAAATATGAGGAATTTTATTTTTTTTTTTTTGCTGACATACTATGAGGCAAAACAAAATTGACACCATACAAAATAACTTTATAAAATATCATTCACATCATATTTTATCAGATTTACAGCATTCTGTGCATGTTAAGGGTTATGTAAGGAGGTGAAAAAACACTATGCCAAACCTTTAGTATTAGTTTATATACACACAGTAAGAAACAAAACAAGTAACTGTTAGGTTTTCCATGAATTTATTGCAAAAATAGTGCAAACTACTAAACCTAGGAAGCTGTAAAACAAACTTGAAAGGACCCAGCTAAGCTTTAACCCGACAATAGATGCTCAGTGTCTCAGCCTGTGGCTCTTGTCACCAGTTTATCTTCTGTCCATCAGGACCACTCCCCGTGGGGTCAGCTCGGGGCGAGTGCTGGGGAGGAAGAGACGTGAAGACTGGCCGGCTGCCCGAGGTCCCCAATACCTTTAGGGTCATGCTACTTCCTCAATGGCAGTTTTGTGAGGTCTGTGTTGAAAACATTAAAATGCCATGATTTTTAAGTTTGAACTTAGAAATAAGTTATCCAACCTCTGATGACATGGAGAAAATTAAGAAAGCAGCATGAACAGAAAGGATTTGAACATTATTGTCTGCTTATAAACATAGTATCCTTTTCCTCAGGTCTATTTGGGGAAGTATAATGTAGGGCAACCTTTGAACCATATATTGCAGTAAGAAGAAAAAAATTGAGAGCAAAACAAAAAGGATACCATATTCCTACAAGAGTAACTTTATCATTTCTTTCAACAGTCTACTGGGGTCCAGAAAGCATTTACCTAAACAAAATAATAAAGGCTAAACAAAATGCTACGTGTAAAAGCTTAAAGAAACAAAATGCAGCATATTCAGGTTCTTTTTCTTGAGGTACCTATATAAATTTAATCACCTGCCCCAAAGTACTCCTGTTAGGTTAAAAACAAAATGCTTCCTGGTGAGCCAATTGTAGGGCATTTATTATTACTGAGAAAGTGCAACAACGCTGATCTTTATATGCAGCATATTAAAGGATGATTTACTCTTTACAAAATATAGCTTAAGTATCAACCTGATGGAAGTTTAAAAATTAAAAATATTTAACTAGAATCATCCCCTTCTTTTGAGATCCTGCAGCAAAAAGCCTCCCAAATCAACTTTCAAAGTTTTGCCACTAAGGAATGTTGGTTCTCTTGTAAAATTCAGAGACCTTTAAAATAGTAAAACTATATACTACAGGAAAGATCCCAAAATTTTTAAATTTCTCATTGGTATAAAATCAAATTCTTAAGACTCCAAAATATTGTGTCACCTCCAAAGAATTAAGTAAAAAAAGATCACCGTAGTAGGAAAAGTCTAGAATTGTACACTGCCAAATATAAAAGCATGGAAAGTCATCGATCTCCTATCGTATTCTCTCACCTGCCATAAAGCTTTCCTAATTTGGGGGGACCCTGGCATTACTGCTACAGGCAGTCCTCCCGCCCCCCAGCCAGCCACGTGCGCGCTCCTCCGTCTCTGTCCATGGTCATTAGCACCTCTGCCAGGTGGGTCAGGAGAGATGAAACTGACAACAGTCCCTGTGCTGCTTAGGGGATATGCCAGAGTAAGAGGGGGCATGAATGGCTACAAAAGCAGTGATTAGAGTTTATGGTTGTTGTTTTTTTTGGGGGGGGGGCTCCCCTTCATTGGCACAAAATATGAAGCAATAGCTATAAATATATGCATAGAAGAGTTTGGAATTTATTGTTTGAAAATGTTAAATTTGCTCTTTATATATACATATATATATATACATATATATATATATATATATATAGTTTTTTTTTTCCCACAAGAGGGCAGTTAGGATTCCAATATAATTAGGAGGGGGGAAATCTATCAAATTTCATGGCCAATTGGGCTTTTCTCCCCACCTTCAACATAAAATATTTAATTTTTATATTGATTTTTTCAATGCATTAGGATTCAACACAAAAGGCACAAAATAAATAAAATATTAAATAAACGGAAATTACGATTTCAAGCTTCATATGGATTTGTAGCTCACTGTTTGGTTACTTTTTCCAATTTAATTTGACAGACTTAGTAAATAGCACCCAACTGTTTAACTGAGGTAGATCCACATTGTAAAGAAAGCTGGGTCCCCTCCATTTATCTCTAAATTTAAAATACTTTTACAAAAACAAAAATCCATTTTAATCATATGCAGAAGCGATGACAGGTGGCACTACCTGAAGAAAGCTTAAAATGTGAGCAGGTTTGCAAAGAAGATCTATGCCCAAATCACATTCTCCATCAGCCATAAATAAATCTCAAGACGGAAGGAAAAAAACAAAACATTGAAATTAACCCTGAAAAAGTCCCAAGACTTTCAGAACAGGTCTTTTTGACTGACTGCCACAGAAATGCACAATGGTCCATTTACATCAAGGAATGGCAACAACCAAGCCAGACCTGAGAGAAAAAGGGGTGGGGGGATAATGGGGGGGGCAGGAAAAGGGAGAGGGAGGGAGAGGGAGAGAGAGGCGGGAGCTGTAGCACTATAAGTTTCCCTTTTTAACTCTGGAGAAAAGACTCCTTGTGTTATCATAGCATCTTGGTCTGAACAGTTTAAACTCACTTGGCCTAATGTTTTTGCATACTCTGAAACTTAACAAACTTAACATCTGATTAAGGCTTAATTTAAAGTGGCCTTAGCACACAGCTTCACACAGCACTGACACCCGCCAGACACACAGAATGGTCAACGACATGAAGCCCCAGAATTGTGGTTAGCAGAGACTATAATTTTATCATTAACTGTACAATCCAAGGAAGAAAAGAAGAATTATACAGAGAGGCCAATGTATGTAAATCATAGTCCACACAGGACCAGTAAATTTTACAGACCACCACGGCATGGTCTCTATCTCCCAAGCACAGGTGCGGGGGTCCTGGAGCCCCCAGCCCGGCCTGGACGCCACCTGGGGCACCACGGCACCAGGCCCTCGGAGCTGTGCCGCTTCTTTTGTATATCCTGGGGGAGAATTAAGAAGGGAAAGAGCCACCTATTTGTCTTTTGAGTTCATTTTTGGTTCTTTTTCAATTATTTTATAAAAATAAAACTAGAAAAATTGATAAAAACTAAGGGATAATACCCTTCAATACATACTAGGTCAGTACTGAAGGTAAGAAAAAAATCTGGATTAAGACAATACATTCTCTTATTTCATGAGTCATTAGCCACTTTGCTGCACAGAAAACTTACAATTAACCTCTTAAAACTTGTTCAAGCAATAAAAACTCACTTGAACATGAATTCATACCTTCAACTACACCAAAACCCACTAACAACTCAGGCCTTGACCTCACTTTAATGATAACGTGTACACTTCCAGGGTGTGTCACTCTGTGTGTGTCGGGCTTTGCAGGGGAGCCAAGTTGGCGAACACATTATCCCCCCTGCAACCCGCACCTCGGCCTGGACAGGGGTGTCTTTCAGAACGAGGGGTCTGGGGAGAGAGAAGTGGCAAGGGGGGCCATCAGAAACGATCCTGTCCACTTAAATGAGTACACTGGATTGTTTCCCCACTAAAAACCAAAAAAAATGAAATCATCCTTGATAGGGACACTTGATTTTAATTAGACCACAAGCCAAGAAACTGCTAAATACCTGACTCGATAAAGTTAGAGATGCAAATTATTAGGTACACCAACATCGGAGTCCTGTGTGAGCCGCTCCAGCTAACACCCACGCCTGCAGAAGCATTTCCCCACAAGTCACAAAACAAAGCAGTGGCAACCAGAAGCATTCCAAAAGCAGGGTAGCCCTGCTCAACAGCGCCTCACAGCTGAGGACCGCACAAGCACTGTGCAAAGACACCATTCTACTTCCTTTTTTAAAAGAAAACATAGTTCCATTATAATAAATATTTTTCTTGCGTGACTATGAGAACAAACCCACCAGGATTTGCTGGTGCTCGCGACTGCTGCCTGGCTGGGAGATGGGTCTCGAGCCTAATTCCTGAAACCCCAGCAGGTGCGGGCTCGCTCAGGGGCACGCGGGAAATCAGGCAGCCGAAGCACGCAGCGGCCTCTCCCGCCGTCCCCAGACGGAGCTGCCTTCACAGCCCACAGAGGCACGAGCTCAGGAGCAAAGGCAGCGCGGAGGCCGAGGGTCCCGACTGGCTGTGGAAGGGCGCAGCCCACCCGGCTCGCAGGGCCATCGAGGGCCTGCCCGTGGCTGGGGCTGCCTCTCCCACCACCCCCAGAACACAGAGGGAGCTCGGCCCCGTGAGCACCTGTCTGTCGGGGCCCGAGGGCCGGGCGCTCAGTCAGGTGCTGCAGGGCTTTCTTGGGGTCAACCCCCTGGTCATAAAGACCTTAAGGACGGAGGAAGCACTGAATGGGGAGGGCCTCCGCATCTGCTTCCTGGAGGCACCTGGGGCGGGGGGAGAGTTTGTATTTGGTGTTTGAGCTTTAATTCCGAGCTACTTGAATTCAAGGAGGTCTTAAATAGGAGATAATGCAACCTTCTCCGCCCAGGAAAAACCCTTCCACCAAGCCACCAAAGGCATTTAGACTTTCTCAGTCTAACACACCTAGACTTCCACGTCAGCCTATTAGCTAGAAGAGCGTTCACAGAAGCCCCAGTCATCCTCCATTTTCTCATTGACTGGAAGATCTCGCAAGATCACGGGAAAGGCCCACCCCAGGGTCCCAGACACACGTGCAGAAAGCCCGCGGCTCAGGGACCGAAAGGCGGAGCAGGCCGTGGCGGTGGCGCCCTCTGAAAACCGTGTACCAGATTCTGGCCCGAAACCCGAGGCCGACCCAGAGGTTGCCAAGCAGCCCCTCAGGCAGGTCAGCAGACGTCGGGGGCACCTCCCTAACGTCTGTGCATCCTGGGGCGGTGTGTACGCAGAATTAAAAAAACACTCTTAGAAAGACTGCAAAGGACACTTACTTAGTTCTTTCAGGATTAAAGCCCGCCCCGTGGCGTAAAAGCATCGGAACCCCCAGATGGCAGCAGCCAAGGCCAGACCTGGGCGGTGGTGACTGGAGGCCTCTCCTTGCCAAAACCAGCACCTGGGCCCCGAGCCTGAGAATGGAGCCACCTCCACACATCCCGACGTCCTCAATTCCAGAGCAAACCCAGGTGACTCAGAGCCAATGCGAAGACTCTCAAGCAAGCAGTGAAGAAGGCAGAGGGTACCAGGTCTGACCCACGGTACCACGTGGGGGTAAATGGAACTTCTGACAGCAGAGTGGTTAATCAGAGGGAGGGGCGCTCGGAGCCGAAACAAACTCTCCCAGAGCAGGGACTGCTGCCTCAGGACGCCAGCTGTGGCCCTGATGTTCCTTGCAAATAAAAGACCCTGGCTTGAACAGAATGTTCTGCTTTCAAACCTCAGATCATTAAGCAGCGAGTGATGTTAACTCAAAGGTCAGTTATGCCTGCACTCTTTCAAAGCCAGGTGGCTATTTAAATACACCTTTAATACACAGCATTAGTGTTGGAGCACCGCCAGGACCTGACAGCGTGGGAAAAGGGGGGAGAGTGAAGGGAGCCATTTTCAACCCCTATAAGTAAAGCAGAAAAAAGAAAGTGCTTTCATGTTTCAGACAGGCAAGTCAAAGTCACCCGGGACGGCGGGCTGTTTTTTGCCAAGATACATGCTGCCCAGGGAGAGAAGCCTCCTGCCGCACCAGTGCCGGCCTCGGCGTGTCCTGGCCTCACACACGGAGGAGGGGCCTCCTGAGGCCCCACTGTGGCACACAGATTTTCAAGCCAGAACTGAAGAGTTGGGTGGTCACAATTCAGTTTATTCAGGCAACATTTTGGCTGTTTTCAGTGTGGATCACGAAGCTTAAGCGCAAACATGAATCTATCGAGAATTCAGAGGTAGCCTTTATCTGCATTTGTTTTTTATCTGAAAGGTATTTAGAAACCACCATCTGTAGTGATTTGGCTAAGCCAATACATTCACTTTAGACAATAAAATGGCAAAACATAACCAAAGAAGCCCAAGAGAGGGCTCCGCAGTGGTGTGGGTGTGATTGGCACGTGGGGCTGGAGCACCCACTTCTAACCCAGCAAAGCTGCGAGCCACGTGGGAAGGGCCCTGGACCGCAGCTCCCCCAGCTTCCCAGCGTCGGTGGGTGAGGCCACCCAGCGGGGACCGCTGGCTTTAGGACAAGGGCTGACCAGGGGGATGCACTGGGGCTGCTCTTCCACCACAGACGCTTCCTAGCCAAACTGTCAAGTGCTGGGCGGAACGAGAAGGAAATGCTTTAGGAAGCCACGGCCGATGACAAGGAGGTAAGCAAACCAAAGGGGTGTTGACAAAAGGCTTACAATCAGTCTTCTCAAAATCAATTTTCAGATCTCAAGAAGAGCACACACTACAAACAGATTGAAAGTTTCCTTTCAGAAACCCAAGAAAACAAAGAAACAAAGCTGATGAGTCCTTCATGAATGGCCAACAGGCACAAAGCCGCAGAGAACAGCACTAAGAGGTCCACACGACTGACACATAACACTGAAACGTGGGGCAGCTGGCACAGGACAAAGTGATGTGTTGTATTCTTATCATTTCTATCATAAATCTATTTACAGTCTTTTCAAACAAGTACAGCAGATGCAAAGTTGGACATAATAAAAAGGAAGTTGTCAAAAAATCAGTGCAATTATTTTGAATTGAAAAGTTTCCTTAAAAAAGAGTCAGCGAGTGGGCTTCAGAGCACACAGACACCCCATGTTACAAAAGCCACAAGTGCACTGTGTCGACATCGAAAAATGTCACAGCAGCCAAAACTGCCGGCATGGTGGCTGCTAGGGGGAAGAGTCTCAGTTCCTCTGGGGTGGGACTTAGGATATAAATAAAATATTTGCATTCTGAAAGTGAGGCGTACGAACACTGAGGAAGTTTCTATTTATTGTACATTCCTTTTCTCATGAGCGTGAGAGATGAGTCAAAGAGAGGTCACAGGAAAATTTCGTATGGCTTGTCTGTGCCACTGGGATTGTCACTGTCTGGGTGATGTTGACTTCTAAAGCCCCCCCAAAAGAACTGTCTTAGGGATAGGCAAATGCCCATGAAGAGTTCTCAATATAACTGCCCAGCAGATCTGAGTCCCCATGCAGGATGCCACCCAGGCTCCCATGGGGCCATGCAACAAGCCAAGTGCTGCCACGGCAACAGGGGACCGGAGACACCACCCCGGTGTCCCCACTGAGGACGCTTGGCTGGTCTACCCTTATCACACTGTATCAAATATACAATTCGGCTGAAAAACGACCTTGAAAAAATAAAATTTAAATCATCCGCAGATCAATGTAAAATTACACTGCTGCATATATAAGAAAAACAATTCATCCAGAAAAGTTACTTTTGTGGCTTTCAAAAATAAATCATCCTGCAAACTTGAAGGTAAACATTAGGTAATTTATAAAAACGGGGGGGGGGAATAATTTCTATTGTATTCATTAGGTACCACACACACGGCAATATCCACATAGGCCAAATCCAACCAGGCAGAGAGGACAAAATAAATATCAACATCTGCATTTAACAATACAAATAACATATAATGACGACAGAAACCCCCTACCCCAGACCCTGCGGGAACTGGACCGAGGCTGTCTCCTGCAAGGAGCAGTCAGGAACTGGGTAAACCTCGGGGTAACAGTGACTGCGGCCAGCCCCCAACAGCAAGGAGACTCCTCCCCACTTCCAACGCCCCCTCGGGGCCGGCCCACGCAGTGGCTGTGGCTCTTTGTGGTTTCAGAGAGTGCAAATATTCATTCCAGGGAG
Source organism: Bradypus variegatus (assembly GCA_004027775.1). Lineage (NCBI taxonomy): Eukaryota > Metazoa > Chordata > Mammalia > Pilosa > Bradypodidae > Bradypus > Bradypus variegatus. The sequence continues at coordinate 8,842 of PVKY010002250.1, read as the reverse complement.
ACGCCTCCTCCAGGCAGTGTGCAGACACCACCAAAGAGCAGCATCATCTCCAAGAGACAAGCGGACCCTAAAACGCAGTTATCAAAACTGTATATGCAAAGTCTTTGCAAAACGGAAGAAGCAAAACCAAACCAAAACCAAAATAAAACAATCCTTTTCTAAAAAAGTACAGGTATGCCCAGTTTTAAAAAATGGATCCGAACTAGGAAAATCAGAGCTTAAACAACACACACAAAACCGACGGTGCCTTAGCGTTACACAAAGCAGACTCAGAGCAGCTCCCCTAGGTTCCCCTAGGTTAATCCTTAGCTGTTACAGAGAGCGCTTCTCCAAAGCCACAGATGGCGGGGCAAGGGTGAGTGTACGGTAATCTATCTGAAAACACACCAGGAAGAGGGCCAGTATAGGGATCTAAGCAGCAGGCCTCTTTTAAAGAGGTGAGATAAATCCCAGTTTTCTTTTGAATCAACCCTGGTGGAGCCCTCAAGTGTTCACCTCCAGTTTGCTTAAAGCAAGGCACAGCTTACTTAACAGTGGGGTGGGGGCACAGCCAGGGGACGGGCGCCCCTCGAATCTGAACAGGGCGCACCCCAGGAGGTCAGCCGATCTAGAGAACGCCCGTGTGCCTTGTGAGCCCCGCAGAGCAGGCCCGGGGCACCCCAAACCCTACCGTGCACGCACACACAGGAGCAGACGGAAAGGTGGCTCTTCGGCTTCCACACAAACAGGGCTTAGACTTACTCTGCTGCACTTTGAGGCCTTATGCTGTCTCCAAATTTATGAAGAAAGCCTTGGTGCTGGGGTTCTCCTTAATTATAAAATAAATCCTAGCAATGGATTTATTTTATTTATTAGAGAATAAATCCTAGTAATGGGGGAGATTGGTAGAATTTCGGGGAAACAACTATTTACCTGAGAAAGTGTAATTACAGCTCTTTGAATTCTGAATCATCAGGCGTGGACAAAGGTATGTGGTTAACCCAACTGGAGACATTTGGTCTGTTAATATTTTTAGTATTAAAAGTTTTATAAAACAAGTATAGGGCTTTAAAAAGTACCTTTCTCAAAATACTTGGGCCCACTAAAAAGCAAACTTTTCCTTCAAAATGATTTTTTCTTGAAGTACAGGTCTAGTTTTCCGCCGACCTAGGCGTTCACTTGGGAAAGCATCTCCAAGCACTGCCCCTGGGTCCCCTCCACTCCCTTCGCGCTCGCGCTCAGGAGGGCCAGTGAGGTCAGCGGGTCCAGGACTGTCAGTGCCCGGCTCTGGCGAATCTGCTTCAGAAGGTTCTCGGGCAGGGCCAGAAATCTGCATTTCAACCAGCACCACCCATCTCCCCCCACCTCCCACCAGAGCCTTTGCAGGCAGCAGACCCACACCTTGGAGACACGCGGCTCTAGATGATTCCAAAAGTGGCTGGAGAATAACCTAATTTCAGATTCTGAAAGTTTACTGTTACCGAGTCCTACTGAGCCCAAATGCTCCTTCTGAAAACAGGAGAAAGTGCCACTTGCCAATAAAACAACGGGGAATTGCAACATTTCTTAGAGCAGAGGATTATGTCATTTAAAAAGACACACACACACAAAGATACAGCAAGGAGAGACTAATGCCATTAAGACAGCCGCACATACACGCGGACACACACACAGCACTCTGAGCGTCTGGCTTCCCCAACAACAGCCAGCCCTTGGTCGCCTGCACCCACCGTCCCGCCCGCCCTCCCCAGCAGTCGGCGCTCACTGTCGCCGGGCACCACGGTGCCAGAGGTAAGTGCCACGAGGGCTGGGGGCACCGGGCAGCTGCCCCTCTCCCAAACCCGGCTCCGACTCTTCACTAAAGAGCCCACAAGCAGACCGGCGGTGGCGCTGCCTTGCCAGCTGCCCACGGTATCACTGGGGGTGCAATCGCCCGACCGAGGTGGCGGGTGGTCGCACTTGGCAGCCAGCAGCCCCCCGGCTCTCTGGGTGTCAGTGCGCAGATCCTATGAAACCTGCCTAGCGAAGCTGTGCGTGGAGAGGCGCGCGCTGACACGTGAGCCTGCTTCCCGGACCATGGCCCACTGTGCTGAGTCGGCTGAGCAGCCCGTGGGGACACCCTCGCCCCCCTGCAGTCACAGTGACACACGTCTACACCAAGGGGTGGCCGCGCCACCTTCTGCCAAGTGCATGTTCCTGACCTCGAGCTCCAAGAGCCACAAGCCGGGGCTCGCCTGTGCCCGCCACGAGAAGCACCCGGGGTAAATAAAAGGAGCAGCGCCTAGCTACCACGTTAATACTGCAAACCAGATATATATTTTTCTCTTACATTAAAGACATAACAGTGAAAAAAGGATTGTACTGTATTTATCACCACAGACCCGTATTCTTTAGAAACTTTGGAAAATAAATGTCACAGTCCTACAGGACAAATCTTATGATTAGACTGTCTGTATATTATCTTTTTTTTTTTTTTTAAATAATTTTCTATTAAAATGGCACTTGTCTGCCAATCTCTCTGGACCTCTGAATGTTGCAGCACGCGCGGCCATCTCCTGCCACCACCACCCCTTTCGGGCTGAGTGAAAGGGCGGCGCTGGCAGGAGGGGCACCTGGGGGTCGAGCCTTACGTGGCCACCTGCCCCTGCACCCGGCGTGCCCAGGGGCGACGCCAGCAGCTCGCCAGGAATCGCTTTCAGAGAAACTTTAGTGACGACATCAGAATGTTCAAGGCTTTAAAACCACAATCGTGTTTTCTGTTGCTTTTACCTCTTAAAAAGAATGTTCACAGCTAGTTTGAGCTGATCAATTTCATAGAGAATCATGTGTTTAAAAACAAGTAAATTGAATGACCAAATAAATTAAAAATGTTTTAAAGCCCTGAGTTCATAGATTGGTTTTAGGAAATTTCAGGAAACATGGGACTCTATTTTAATAAGCAGCTTATAGATTTTGGCAAACCATATTTCCTACAACAGTGGGGTCTCATACAGGTCTGCAGTTCAAAATCCAAGTTGAAATCTGGGACGGAAGGCATTCTGGAAAGTGGAGGATCTAATAAAATAAATGATGTCTCATGTTTAATGCTGGCTGTCACGGGAGGGCTGGGCAGCTGTTGGTCAGACTGTAGCTGGTCTCGTGTGAATCCAACTTCATACACAATCGCTAAACACTGGAACACGTCAAGCAAAGTACATGGTGCGCAGCGTGTCCTGGTGCACTTGCACGGCCTTCGCCAGCGCCTGGTGGTCGCGCCCGTTACTCTGCCCCGAGGTATGGCTTCCTTCAGCACTGGGGGGACACAGGGAGAAAGGGGGTGCGGCCCTTAGCAAAGACCCTCGGGGAGGGGAGCGGGGAGTGGGAGGGGGCACGCGGCTGGTCATATGCCAGCCAGTGGTGAGTGGTTTCGTGGGGGCCCTGGGCGGGGGCAGGGGGTGGGGGGCTGCTTCCCAGGCCTGGGCTCACCTGTCGTGCTCTTTGTCCACCAGGTGGTACCTGGCCCGGAAGGCCACCAGGTGGGCATAGTAGGCGGGCGCCGGGATGGACACGGAGCGTGTGCAGCGCACGTAGGTGTGGCAGAGCTGGTAGGTGAGGATTTGCAGCTCGTCCGAGGAGAAGCGGTTGTCATCCCAGAGCACATGGTAGTGGGAGGGCCGGCTCGTGCCCTGAAAGCAGAGCACAGGCTCAGGGGCCGAGCAAAGTGCCTGACAAGGAGGCTGGGCAAGCGCACTGACTGACAGGAGGCACTTCTGACGCGCTGGGAAGAAAGGCAGCAGAGCTGCGTGGGTCCGTGTCCTGTCTCCATAAGATGAGGGCACTATCCTTATCTATTTACACATAGGGAAACTACAAGAAAGGTGTAGAGCAGTAGGAAACATGGTTGTTTGGGGGAATGGTGTCATTTGTACATGATAGGTTTTCTGCAAAGTTTTTATATATAATAAGGCAAGAAAAATTCTCCAGTAAAAGTTACATCTTGATAACATTTTTAAGTAGGTGTTTGAGCATGAGAGTTATAATATTTTATGCAGTTTCTGCAGCCTGCAGTCTTTAAATCTGAAGAAGCAGGAGGTGGTTGCCTTGCCCATCTTATGGGTGGGCATCAGACAGTAGCCGCGGCGCCTGGAGGCTGGTGGGCGAGGACACACAGAGCCCTCCACTCCATCCCACCCGCCGTGCCGCCCAGCCAGCCTGGCAGGTATGTCCTGGTTCCCGCTGCCCGGGAAGCAGGCAGCCCAGCTGACCATCGCGTGCGCCCTGTGTAGCCCCTGCGAAGTGGGCAGAGGCAGTACACACCTGGCCTGCCAAGACTGTCCTGGAGCAGTGTCTGCTGCTGACCCAGTTCCCTGGGGGTCCGGGATGTGTGCTCAGAGAGGGTTTGGCACGTGTTACAGGTGACCTCCCAGAGGTGACCCAGACTCTGCCCAAGGGGGGCCCTACCCTTACCTGGATGCCAGCATGGCTGCACAGGTAGAAGTCAAACTCGGTCGGGTGGGTGATTTTCGTGTCCACGGTCGTGCCTGCTGGAATGTTTCCACTTTTCCCAACCTGTGGCAACAGAGGAACCTCACTAGACACGTCCAGGTGACCCAAGTAAAGACCAAATGAAACAGGCGACCAGGAGGACAGTCCCCCCCAGCTGGTGATGCTGCCCTTTCTTGGCCAGAGGCTGCCTCCTTCTGAAGTCTTTGCACTGGTTAAAACATTGGCTCAGTGCCCTAGCACTAAAACACAGTTTAACAGTTGGGTTTGACCTTCTGTCTGGCCTCACCAAGGCCCGTGAGGGAGCACAACCTCTAGTCTCCACCGGAGAATCTGCACTTGACACTTCTGAGTTCTTTCTGTTGGCAAGATTTTGACTTGAGATCAAGACGGAAACTATGACCAACACACAAATCAAAAACTGAACTGGACAATGGATGCAAGACAGGCTACCGTCTGTGCACAAACACACATGGTGCAGGAGACACAGAAGAGCTGGTGATCCCCGCAAGCCCACTCCAGAAGCTGGGGCAGGGTGCAGGGTTATAAATGACACCCAACTACCCAACCACGAGTTTACACTCAGATCAAAGTCATCCGGCGATCCAGTAAACACCACAGCAGAAGCAAAGCTCCCACTGCCAGACAACTTCCTACCTGCAACCGTTGCCAAAGCCACCAAACCTTTCAAACATACCTGCTGAAACAGGCACTGTCCAGGGCAACTCTCACACCTTAATATTAGGAAAACACATGCCCATTTGACAGGTGGGGTTTATTCACTTTCACTGCTGTACAGACCATCAACATGGGGATACGTTACAATCTACTGTCTTGGTGGCCGTTGGATTATTTTCATTTTTCCTTCCAAACAATGCTGCAGTAAATACATATTCCTGTACACATACAAGGGCGTGTGTGTTTCCCTAGGGAAGACCCCTGGAGCTGCCATCTGTGTCCCGAGCTGGTTGTACATGGCCCCATGGAGAGCGAGTGACAGATGTCTTCCTGGAGACACGGTCGGGCTGCGCTGCAGTGACCCCAGCTGCCCTGCAAGCATCCAGGTGATGCCCCCTGGGAGGGGCCAGCACGGGAAGGCTGTGGCTGCAGAGCCCAAACCCGGAGCCAGGCACGGCACCCACACCGTGCCCACACTCGGGGTGATCGGGCTAACCTCACAACAGGAGTTTACGCTCCCGTTTTCCATTCTCTAACATGCTGCATAAGATCATTTCTTGAAAGTTTAGTAAAACCTGTTTAAAAAAACGTCTGGACTTGCCTCATAAAATGAGCTGAGTAGTTCTCCCAGTTTTTCCTACTTTCTGCAACACTTTAAGAGTATATATTCCTTAAAGGTTTAGTAAAATTTGCCCAAAAAATTCTCTAGGCCCAATACCTTTTGGGGTGGGAGGCTTTTAAAAATAACAACTGGATTATTTCAGCATTCTATATCCTCTGAATTGATTCAGGTAATTTTATTGTTCCACGAACATCTGTTTCTTCTAAGTTTTCAAATGTATTAGTATAAAGCTGATATCAATATCCCATTATAGTTTAAATAATGTATAATCTATAGCTACAGTTACTTTTTTGTTCATAATAGTGTTTTAACTGCTCTCTTTCTTCTCCTTGTTGAGTCTTGTTGGGTTTATCTATTTTCAAAGAAGAAGGTTTGACTTTGTTATTTTCTCTGTTGCTTTTTCCTCTTCTATTCCATTACTTTCTAGTCTGGGATGAGGAAGGGGGGTGCAAGTGACTTCTGGGCCCTCGAGATTCCTGGCTTTGAAGGGTGGAGGCTGAGGAGAGGAGGGCAAGCGTGAGCACAGGAGCTCTGGGTGTCTGAGAGCTCCTCTTTCTCTCCTCCCTGGCTCCCTTGGCTTATCTTCACTTTCTCCTTCTCATTTTATAACAAATACATAAGAGGCTATAATTTTACCTTAAAAGCACTACTTTTACTGCATTGCATAAGGTTTGACATTAAATTCTTTCATTTTTGTTCGGTTCCAATTATTTTGCAATTTCTATTCTCTACATTTTTAACACGAAAAACACCAAGAGTTGGAAATCTCCTGAGACTTCCTTTGTGATGTGAAATGGGGCCAATTTTATAACCCTCCCTCCCATATGAACTTAGCAGCAGTTAGCAGGATTCTACTAAATCTGGCTGTTCATTTCACTTTTTTCAGTTTTTACTAATTTTTACCTGTTTCATCTATCAGTTTCTGGTAAAGGTGTGTTAAAATATCCTTCTTTGTTGATGGATTTGTCAATTTCTCCTTGGCATTCTGTCAATGTTTGCTCTTTTTTTTTTTTTCCTTTACATACTTTTAGGTCATGTTTAGATAAATCCAAGCTCATAACTGTTGTATCTCCTTGGTGGAGCCATTCCTTTTATCATGACAAAGTATTTCTTCTTCTCACTTATTAACTATACTTCATTTAATGCCTTTTATCTTAGGCAGCTATCTTGATGTTCTGCAGTTTCAGGACAATGTATCTAGGTATGACTTGTTTTTATTTATCCTGTTGGGAACAGGGAATGCACTTTTTATTTTAACACTGTCTCAGCTTCATTTAGAACAGTTGCACAAAAGTATTAACTTCAAAGTTTTTTTAAGGAGAGATTCTTGAGGAATTTAACACACTATATACATATTGCCATACAAAAGAGCATTAAAATAGGACCAAATAACTACAAAATATAAAACCCACCCTTACTTACTTGCATGAAAATACAAGCAAACTAAATTTTAAAAGTATCTGGAGGCTATTGTTTACAAACCAAAGAATTCTATTTTTGATTGCACATTAAGATGATTGATATAATAGTCAACAAAATAGATTTAAAATGAAATCTATAGATTTAATTTTTAAAAACAAGTATTTTACAATCTGGCATACTATGTGAGGAAAATGTTTATGAACTAAAATGGGGATTTCAATTGCTAAAAAGGAGCAAAGTATTAATGTCTTTTGGAGATTCCAAACCCTCCACTAAACTTTTCCCAAGAATTTTATTTGTCAGTTGTGCAACTTTTTAAGTTTCTCCACAAATAACTTCTTAATTTTTAGTTTAAAACCCCAAAGTATTACATTTCAAAAATAAAAAGTAGTACTATATATTCAGTAATTTAAATGTGTCTCAGTAGTTAAACAAAACTTCAGTTAATTTGCTGATACCAAATTTAAAAATATTTACAAATATCTGAAACAAAGGGAAAAAAATTTAGACAGCTGAGTGGAGCCTTCATGACTACAAGGGAGATATACTTTAGTCTACTCATTATAATTTACTTAGTAGCCATAAAAGGAATACACACACACACACACACACACACACACACACACACACACTTATCCCAAATATTTGTCTATTCTTATCGGACATCCATTTGAAAACAAATCTTAATTTTAATATTGCTTTAGTTTTAAATACTTTTCCAACTCCCTATGATATTTCAGTTAAATGCTGTAATATCTGGTAATGCTGTATAACTATAGGAAGAATAATAGAAAATTTAAAATACTTTGCAAAGTAGTATCCAAATCATTTGGGTAGCCAACTTAAAAATATGGACTCTAATGTCTCACTAATTACAGAACAGGAGATTGTTGCGCTTCCAAAAGCTTTCCCTGCTTCTTTTACTCCATCCTACCAATCCAGTCTACACATGGTGCCAACCAAGAAAAACTTAAACTACGCAGAACTTGTTGCATAAAACTGTATGGATAATAATATTTCTATCTGAGAAAACTCAATTTCTTTTGCTTAGTGTATAAAACTGAGACAGTTCTGAAAAAGTGGCTGCAATATAAGAGCAAAGGTTTTCCTGTGTATCTATAAGTTTTCCAACTTTCTTTTTGAGATAGAAGAGGGAAGTGAAACAAGAAAGGAAGGTGATCTTAAAGAATTGCTAAGAAGAAAAAAGAATGTACACTTGAAAACAAAACAAAAGAAATGCCTGACATGTCATGATTTGCCATTTGAAGAAAAAAGGGCTCACTTGCATGTCTCTGAATTTAGTAGATGCAATTATTCCTTCAAAAATAAAATCTTATCAGTCACCTGGCTTCAGAGGTTTCCAAATCCTCAAACTCCATGAACTCTATTGCTGAATAGAACCTTTACAATTCTGCTTCTACTTTCCAAGTTACACATGTGACAAAAAGTACCTAAATACTCTTAGCCAAAAAAAGTCACTGTCTCTGAACTAAAGATTACTGGGTCACCTGTAAAAGCCTAACTTACCATTCAAGAGGCTATTGCCATTTCCTATTAAAGCCTACTGTAATTTCAGTCAGTTTATAAAAAACTTTAAAACCTTATGAATGCAACACACCATACTAAACCTGTATAAAAGCTATCATGTTTTAATTATGG
>PVKY010002249.1:0-26600 GCA_004027775.1 Bradypus variegatus | reverse complement strand
GGGGGGGTGTTGGGGGTATGTGGGAACTTGGTGTTTTCTAAGGGCAAGTTTGAGCACCAAAATAAATATGAAATTATACCACATTAAATAACCAGGAAACCATGGTGATCTAAAAATGAATAAATAGAAAGTTCAATAAGGGACTGGGCATTTATATAGGTTTGAAGCACCTCTCCACAAATATTTATCAGACAGAAAGGGGGAAGAGCAGCTCCACAGTGGAGAAGGCTGCAGACAGCATCATAATCAAATACTCGAAGCTGAAGTTCACCAGGATCAAGAAACACAACGTGTGGTTCCCAGCTGGATTCCTCTGCCGTCAAGGATGTCACCGAGGACAGCTGCCGAAGCTTGAGTTAGTCTGATGATTCGATAGTAGTGATGAGTCAAGGACTAATTTCCTGACTTGGAGGGTTTTGTTGTGCTTATGTGGGGTGATTACGTAGGAGAATGTCCTGGGTGGCAGGAAAACGCTCTGAAGTTCAGGGGTGATGAAGCATCATTGTGTCAGCGACTATCCTTAAACGGGTCGAGAGAGGAAGAGGGTTTGTACTGGCCAATTTTCTGTGAGTTTGACAATGTTTCAAAATTAAATTTAAACATTAAATATATATAAATTACTAAGCTAAACTTTAACAAAAACCTTTTCATAACAGCTGGATGGAACTGGAAAAAGAGTCTATGACGTAATTGAAGGGCCAACCATCCACTTCTTTCTTTCAGATTGATTTCTCGTTGTGAGGAATTTTTCTCACTGATGAGTGCTGCTAAAACTAAGCACCTGTCACAAAATGTTAAACCAGATCTCAAAATTCAATGTCATTTTTAACAGTAACACTCTCAATAAAAATGGATAGCAGTAATATTCTTCATTTTGGAAGAAAATCTTGGTTTAATAAATATTTTGTGATGCAATAATTAGAAGGCCTCATACTAAGGATAGTTTATGAAAGTACTTCATGGATAAAAATTATCACTGACATCTTGAACAAAGACAGCTGAGAGATATGATTTATATTTGTGTTCTCAATTGCAATAGGAAATGCTACAGATAATTAAATTACTCTGAAAATGTATCTGCCCAGAGTGACAGTTCCTCCAGGAAGATGCAAATATGCAAATGCTGTGGTAATTTCATACACTCACTAGAAAAGATTTGAAAGCCAACCAATTCTTTCATTTAGTACAGTATTGCATCGCAGAAACATCACTCTTTTCCATGAGCATTGAAAAGCAAACCTTGCTGTAATTCCAGCCAGTACTACCCTTCATTAGCTTTCCCAGCACGTGGCTTTTCCACATAAGCTCACAGTTGTGGTTAAGATTTATTTCATAATGACTTCTCATGCAGTATTATTTTGACATAGAAACACTTGGGATGTTCTCACTTCCAGAGAATCATGATTGTTCCCAATTTTGTTGAAACTTGAAGACCTCATGGCAGAGTTGCCATATTTAGCAAATGAAAATACAGGACACCTAATTAAATTTCCATGTCAGATAAACAGCTCATATTGCATGGGCATATGTATACAAAAAGAGTTATTTGCTGTTTATCCAACGCCCTGTATATTTTATCTGACAACCCTGATCTGTCATTGTTTTTCCTTCTTTTAGTAGAGACATGGGTTGAAATACACTCAGATGGGCTTCTAGGAAGTAGCAATGTCTTCATTAGGTATTTTTAAATGATGTCACCTGTTTTAAAAGCAAAGTGGGAAACTTCCTCTTCTGATCAAGGTGTACCGTCAGAGGCCTGAAACGATTTTAATTGTTTATTAATAAGTAATACATTGTTAATAATAAATAAATTATTTATTTATTAATTAACCAAAAATCAGAAGTAATTTTCTTATATAAAGGGTTATCTAAGTTCCAAATAACAAAAAGAATAAAACACCCTTTGGTGATCAGTCCTCTATAAATACTGACAGCTGAATTTATTGCGTAAAGAACATTTCTGATACACAGCGGTTCAAATATTCTGGCAAATTGCTTATCGAACTAAAGTCCCAGGGTGAGTGCTATCAATCTACTTGCTGTGCCCCCATGTGAAATTTGTATTTAGATATTGGTGTATATTTGAAAAGTGACAGTTATTGTATTAATATTCAATACTGTTATTTAAATAATCTTTGTCTTAGTTTTTCTGGGTGTGACATGGTGATAATAATGTTATCTACTACATAGAATTTCTATTAGGAATAAATAAATAAATACATCAAACCACTTAGAAAAGACCCTGCCATAAAGTAAGGGCTCAAAAAATATTAGCCATTATTATTTTAAGTATATAAAATATTATTTATGTTCTAATACTAATTATTTCAGGATTGCTGTGAATAAAGAATAATTTTTAATCTATGACAAATATCCTGAAATTGATGTTTATCATTTTCATTCCTGTTTTTCTATTTGTCTGGTCTGAGATTTGGATGTTTACCTAACTAATACATAGTATTGTGTAAACGATATTGTACATAGCCTTTTGCAGCTTGCTTTCTTTTGACAATATTCTGATTTTGAGACATGCATTTTAATACAAATAAGCTACAATTTATTAACTTTCTTTTCTTGCTCATGGATATTTTTACAATTTTACAAAACTTTGCCATTTCAGACAATGCTACAATGAGCATTCTTGTTTATCTTTTTTTGGGTAAATATGTAAAAGTTTCTCTGGATATACCTAGAAGTGGGGTTGCTGGATTGTAGCATTTGTTCATCACTAATGTTATTAGACATATTGAACATCTGGTCTCCAACGTGTTGTACCAAATTATACTCCAATTATTCCTGTTGTCCCATATCCTTGTCAGTAATTGTAGTTGTCAGACTGTATTTATTTTTGCCAATCTGTTAGTTATAAATGGTATTGCATTGTGATTTTCATTTCATTTCCACAGTTGTAAGTGAAGTCGGGATCTTTTCGTCTGTTTATTGATCATTCTGGTACCATGATCTGTTAATTATCTGTTCATATCCTTTGCCCATTTTTTCTATATGGTTGTTTGTCTTGTTGGTTGAGGAAAGTTCTCTTTGTATTCTGGCACCAATCTTTTGGCAGTTTTACATACAGTATATTGCAGATATTTTCTCACAATTTGTATCTTTTCTTTTTCATTTTTAATGCCATCTTTCGAGATACAGAAGTTTTACATTTTGTCAAACTAAACATAACACTTTTTGCATCTTATTTAAGAAATCTTTACCTGTCACGAGGTTTAAAAATTACTCTACAAATTCTTTTAAAAGTTTTAAGGTTTTGCGCTTCCATACTTAGCTCTTTAATCCACTTGGGATTGAGTTTTGCTTCTGGTGTAAATTGGCTTTTGTTCTTCGTGTTGTTGCTGTTGATTTTGCATACGAACAACCAGTGGAGCTGGTGCAGTTTCTTGAAGAGTTCCTCATTTCTCAAAGGGATGTAGTGCAGCTCGGTCACTTACCACCTCCTTGTAAGAATGCCCCTCCCTTGCACTCTCTGTCACCCCTGCACAAATACACCCTTAGGAGCTCCGGCTTTGAAATATCTAAAGCCTGCTGGGGCTGGTCTGCCCATCTCCTTCTGCCTTATGGATGTCTCGCCTATTTTTGGCTGCTGGCTTTGCTAAGTTATGCGGCACACTCATACGTGCACGGAACAGGTGAAATTTTGCTTAGAATTTCACCGACTATCTGGATTAGTTTAGGGTCCTCTGAGAATATCATGGTATGGAGGTTCCGCCTAGTAGCCTACGTGCACGGCCCCTGAAGCCGGAAGGCTGGCCGGGGCGTGTGTCCCAGTTTCTGCCTCTTACGAGCTGCAGGACTCAGCTTAAGTCACGCAACTTTTTCTAGTTCAGTTGCCGTATCTTTTCCATGTGGGTGATAATACATCCCTCCGAGCCTTGTCCTGAGGAGTAAATGAAAGGAGGTAAAGCACTCGGAAAGTGCCTCTGAACTTATTCAGATGTGCGCTCCAGCGAGAATCAGACCAAGACAGACAACCCTTTGGGTTGGCGAGGAATTTTTTTTCTTTTCTCTTTTACCACTTCACTGGGAGTATAAGGCTTTGAGCTTTTTGGGAGTGGGGATGGGGTGCAGGTCTTACAACACTACCACAAATGTGTACAAGGCCTAATAACCTGTTTTAGTTTCCTCATTGCTAAAGCAAATACTATGCAATGGGTTGGCTTAAACAATGGGAATGTGTTGACTCATAGTTCTGAGGCTAGCAGAAGTCCAGATTGAGGCATCATCAAAGTGATGCTTTCCTCCTGAAGACTGGCGTTCCAGGGCTGGCTGCCGGCGATCCTGGGCCCCGGGCTCCTCTGTCACCTGGCAATGCACGTGGCGGCCTCTCCCGGCCGCTCCCTTCTCTTCAGGGTTCTGCCCACTTTCAGCTTCTGGCTGCTCCCTAGGTGGCTTTTTTCGCCCTCTCGTGACCTTCCTCATAAGGCCTCAGTAATAGGATTAAGACCCATCCTGGGCCACACCTTACCTGAGGTAACCTCATCCAAAGGTCCTATTTACAAGGGCTCACACCCACAGGAATGCGTTAAGTTTAAGAACACATTTCCTGGGGTACACAGCTCCAAACCACCACCCTCACCTTGTTAAAAACCAAGCCCTTTGTGATGGCTTGACATGCTGAGCCCTCTGTCTTGGGGCTGGCCCTTATAAAGCTCATTACTGCAATGGAGAGGCTGAACCTGCTTATAATTGTGCCTAAGAGTCTCCCCCTGAGTACCTCTTTGTTGCTCAGATGTGGCCCCTTCTCTCTCTAGCTAAGCCACCTTGGCAGGTGAACTCACTGCCCTCCCTCCTACATGGGACCTGACTCCCAGGGGTGTAAATCTCCCTGGCAACGCAGGATATGACTCCCAAGGATGAATCTGGACCGGGCATCGTGGGACTGAGAACATCTTCTTGACCAGAAGGGGGATGTGAAATGAAACAAAATAAAGCTTCAGTGGCTAAGAGATTTCAAATGGAGTCGAGAGGTCACTCTGGTGGACGTTCTTATGCACTATATAGATAACAATTTTAAGGTTTTAATGTATTGGAATAACTAGAAGTAAATACCTGAAACTACGAAACTCCAACCCAGTAGCCTTGACTCTTGAAGATGATTGTATAACAATGTAGGTTACAAGAGGTGACAATGTGATTGTGAAAACCTTGTGGATTGCACTCCCTTTATCCAGTGTATAGATGGATGAGTAGATAAATGGGGACAAAAACTAAATGAAAAAATAGGGTGGGATGGGGGGGTGATTTAGGTGTTCTTTTTTCTTTTTCTTTTTTATTATTCTGATTCTTCCTGGTATAAGGAAATGTTCAAAAATAGATTGGGGTAATGAATGCACAGTTATATGTTAGTACTGTGAACAGCTGATTGTACACCATGGATGATTGTCTGGTATGTGAATATATCTCAATAAAACTGAATTTAAAACAAAACAAAATGGAAAAAAAAAAAAACAGAAAAAACAAGCCCCTTGGGATCTGAGACTGGCAGTCCCTACCCACACTTGGAACCCAGCAGGGTAGCTCCAGAAACAGCTCACAATTGCTGCTCAGGTTTCTAGTTCCGTCTTCATTTTGGTCCCTAGAAATTTCCCTCATCACCTTGACATTGGCCATGCATTTATCAAGATGACAGCTAGTTATACTGTAAGAAACAATTCTTAGTCCTTATAGTAGTAGGTTGCCAGTTTCTTAGTTTACAAAAATGTCAGAAATTGAAGTCTTTACATGGCTTTTTTAGGAGTATATATTTTCTGTTGAGAACAAAGTGCTGTGGACACCTATTATCTCACAGTTGTTAATCATTTTATTAAGGTCCTCTATATCCTTACTCGTCTTTTTATCTATTCATTCTGCCAATTTCTGAGTGAGTCTGATTCTTGTTTTATTGTCTCTACTGGGGTTTTGTTGTTTGGTAGACAGAGGTTCAATTTGCTTCATTTTCTTGGTGGACTCTATCATTATTAGTAAATATTATGGCTTTTGCCCTTTTTAATAAATTGCATCTCGAATTCCTTAATGGCTGATATTGAGATTATTCCTCCCGCTTTCTCAGTTAGCATTTCCACAGTCCACAGTCTGCTCTATCGGACTGACGCCACTGCCTTCCTATCTTCAGAAACTTCTGAAAGTAGTCAGTTGGCTAATGGCGCAGTAATTCTCCTCCCACAATCCGTCTTTTCTTTTTCTATTTCTGTCATTTCAGTCAGATTTTTTAATGCAGAGGAGATAAGTGCACAGTTTAGTTTGTCATCTCAACCTGGAATGTGCTGGTTACTTTTCAGTATAGACTTAATTCCTGAAAGAACCTCATGGGCAGGAAGGCCCAGCTCACCTCGGTGCTCCATCTAGAACACAACCTCTGGGTTAAGGGCGTTAATAGACTCATTCCACGCACATTAGCCTTGTCTCCCTCGGGAGCTCGAGGGAAACCTCTGGGGAGCCCATGCGTGGTTCTTGCTCTAACCCTCCTCCCTTACCCGGAACTGTGGGGTTTTAGCTCCACCCAGCGGGTCTCCACCCCAAAGCCCAGCAGAAGGCGGCAAGGCCCCTTCACCTGGCTCTACCTGCTTCAGGGCCCCATTTTCAGATCCTCCTCTCTCAGGGCCGGAGCCTCCATCAGAAGGTGAGCTGAGAGCTGGGCGGCCAGGTGTCAGAGCAGTCGATCCAAGTAACAACCCACCGCGGAAGTATTTGGTGGCTCACGACAGGTGTAAGCAGGCGGCTCTGTTTCATTTCCCCCCAGGAACACTCTGGGCAGATGGATCCGGACAGACAACGGACACGGGGGTTGTTTCACTTGCTGCCAAGGGAACCCCAAACAAAAGGCTCCTGCAGTTTCATGGGCCACGGGGCTGCAAGGAGGCAAAGGGAGGGCTGAGGGCTGAGGTCAGAGTGGAGAAAAGTCTTCAAGGCTCCTCCCCGTCCCCAACCTGGGGAAGGCCCCGGGTGGGAGCGCAGTTCCTCTCTGAGCCTGGGGGCGGGAGGGCGAGCCCTGGACGCCCCCGGTCTGCGCGCGGAGGGCAGCTTCCTCCACGACGCCCGCCGGGAGGAGCCTTTGCGATTGCCTGTGGTTGGAACGGAAAGCCACACGGAGGATTCTGGCCAGGAGCTGTACTCCTCGGCTTCCTGGGCTCTCCCAGGGCTGCACTGCAAAGATACTCCCAGATCTGTCAACCGCTGCGTCTTTCCATTTCCGCTTTACCTAATCTCTATTGATATCTTAGCCCCTGTTCAGGTTCGGAGAGATGGAGCGCTTTGCCTTAGGTCACGGTATGGGAGGGACAGCAGTGTATGCTGGAGCAGATGGGCTCTCCCGAGCCGACAGATGAATTTTCAGGAATTTTGACCTGGTTGTTAAATATACTCATCACTAAAAATTAAATTATATACACTTTCAATTCAATAAATTATGTTAATAGCAAGTTATGAATACAGAAAATGCATTATTTTCTACTTATTTTACTACTTTTAAAAAAAACTATAACTTATTTTGCTAATTGTATCTATTACCTACAACCTTGAGGATATTTACATCTGTTTACCTGTATGGTAAAAATACTCTGTAATGGCATGTTTCTGTGTGTCTCTTCCCAGCTTCCATCATGACAGTGTGTTGGTAGCTTGGAAGAAGCCTTAGTGGAAGTACTCACACCAGGGACACCAGTAAATGCTATGAATTAGGGCTTTTTATTCTGGAGAGCCAGTTGTTAAATACTTACCATCTGTATTAGTGAGGGTTCTCCAGAAAAACAGAACCATAAGGAAACATATATAAAAGGAGGTTTATTATAAAGATTGTCTCACGTGACCATGGGGGTTGGCAAGTCCAAACTGGAAACTCTGATAAGGGTGATGTTGAAGACCTTAGTCCAGATTTCCCAGGGAAGCTGGCTGCCTGGAAATTCTGGCAAGAACCAGTACTGAAATTGAGTCCAAAGTCCTCTTCTGACCTCTGAAGTGCTCATCTCTGGCTTTTAAGCCCTCCAACTGATGGTAGATGCACTCAACTGATTGTCAACACAAATCCCATCTGAGAAATACCCTCATGGTAACAAGCAGACCACACAGTGGGACACCATAACCTAGCCAAGTTGACACATGAAGCCAACTGCCCCCTCACCATCAAATCACTGATCTGATTGCAAAGTACCTTTTTTTTTTTTTTTTTACAACTACATGCTTCCAGTTTTTGTCCGAGGATCAGTGGCAGTCAAACAAACATCCTTAAATTATGCCTTAGCCTGGGTTTCTGTAAGAGCAGAGGGGAGTGGTTTCGTTGGGCAGGAGGTTCCTGGGTGCAGAATGGAGCAGTGAAGCAAAGAAGGGAGGGGGCCCTCCAGGATGCCCTGGGGAGTTGGGTACTTGGGTGGGTGATCAGAAGCTCCATGCACAGGCTGTCCCCAAGCCTCCCACCCGGTCTCAGGGCCTCTGCAGGAGGGCAGAGGGAAGCATTGCTCCACCCCTGGGCTGGGGCTGCCTCCAGCTCCTCAACACCCCACCCTTCCTAATTGTGCTCCAGCGTCCAGAATATTCAACCCTTCAGACCCCAGTCCCAGGGCGAAGCGCAGGTAGGGGCGCAGGCCCAAGGCCCGGAGGGGCTGCATGGCCCAGACCCGCTGTCGCTTATGGGGTGGGCGACAGCTCACCCTTGGAGCAGGCAGGGGCTGGGCCATGGCTCCCGGGGGAGCCAAGGAGCAGATTCTGTCAATTCCCACCGGGGAAAAAACAAAAGCAAATCCACAACAGAAAAATACCTGATCTCTAAATTTCCCTCCCTCACTGAATGAGGGCCAGGGGCGCAGCATGTTCCTTAGTGTGCCTCTAAATAAATCCTTAACACCGACCTTTTGCAACTTCTTTTTCTCCTTAACTTTACTCGCGATGTTTGTTTTAATATGAGTTCATCTGGATTAAAATGTTCTTTAGGTGCCCACTCGGTGCTTCCTGCAGCGCTCCTGCTGCCCCGCGATTGCCCCGCTCCAGCGCAGGTGCAGGCCGTGGGCAGCGCGCGGGCACCAGGCGGCCTCGCTCTCCTGCAGCCCTGTTTTGAAATAGGGGCGCCTTTATAATTGATTCTGGGAAATATGGCCCCCGGAGGTCCTCAGGAGCAGGAAGAAAGCGAAGAAAAGAAGCCGGGAGGAAGAAAACGAGGTTATTTTCCTACCCACAGATACCTTCACTTAAAAATTCTCAATTTTGCTTCCGTTTCCAAAATTCTTACAAATTACAAGTCAGAAATAACCAAATATCCTGAAACTGCAGCATACAGGGCTCAAGCATATGGGACCGAATTTTTGGCCAAAGTGATCCTTATCATTGCATCTTATCAATAATTTAGTGTATGGATAATTGTGTATTGATTATTTACCACTGTTGCTTCACAAGGTAAGTTCAGCGATATCAAGTTCTAGAAAAGATAATTTGTGATTTGATACACTTAGCAGTTATTATTATCTTTCACAGTTATAAAATTAACAAATGACAAGGTATTAATAAAAAACAGGAGTCAAAACTGATTTTAGGAGGAAGTAAAAGAGTTAAGCACATCAGGTTATTAAACAGTAGAGCTGAAATACATGTTTAGGAAACTATTGGTCAAAAGACACCCTGTACTAAAAGCAATTTAAATGTCAACCACAGATAAAGTCTAGATTAGCATTTAGAAAGTTCAAGTCTGTGTTTTCTTCCTCATGTGAAAATAGATGAAAGAAAATGGAAAAAGGAGTGAGGGCGGGTAAGTTCCTTTAAAGCATCTTAAAACTATAGTCAGTGGAAGGGCAGCTAAGCAGCTAAATGGTTTCTAGTACATTTTTCCCTTTGACAAATGTAATTCTTCCTTAAATTTAAAAATTTAGTTTAGAAGCAGTATCCCTTTGAAGCTATTGAAATTCTGACTAAAAACAAAAAAAAATTATGTTCACACAAGATAATTCTTTTAGAATGTTAAAAATATTCTTTGCCCATAAAATGTTTTTTGCCCCCTGGTGGTGGAATTGCTATTCAGTTTTTAAAAGTTAGAAGACTTTAATTATGAAGTTTTGGCACTAAAATCATTCTGTGGTAAATAAATAACAGAGCATTAGAAATTGGAAAAAGGGGGGCAGGACTGTGCTACATAGCTTGGTAAAATGTGTGTGATACCACATTCATATTTAGAACAACAAACTTAAATTTCCCATTTCTTCCCATTTGTAGCTACATTTTCCTTAATCTATCGCTGTTTGTTTCCATGTTGTTCATATTGCTAATTCAGTATTCTGAAAAATGTTGCCCCCTTTTAATAAATTTAATAATAGGTATTTCTGAGGCTGGCAATTTCTTCATGTACAAATGCTTTAGCAGTGGCCTATTGATTGGGTGAGCAGCAACTTTATATTGTTTTTCTTTGTGTTCCAATTTGGCATCGCAAACAAGATTAGGGCTCCACGGCAGAATGCCAAAACCAAGCTGTTCAGCCTGGAAGAATAGATGATGAACAGATCTGTTTAATTTTTCTTTCACAGGCTAATTGGCGCCTTTGTACATGAGGAAAATACAATTGCTGTGCTCCAGCTGAATCGAGGAGCTGGTAGGAGAGAATATCGGTGGGTTACTGGAAAAAGGAGAACTAATTTTCAAATTATAAAAAGTCATTTGAGTGAGTCACTAGAAACCTTTGAAAAATTAATGATGGCTCTGGATCTGTGGAAGACGTTAGAAGAAACTTTAGCATGGATTTATAGTGACACCTTAAAGCCTACAAAAATTGAAAAACATCATAATCTAAAAACACCAAGCTACTTCACAGTAAACCAAGAATGTTCAGAGTCTTTAGGGAATAAATAGTTGACTGTGAATACCTTCCCTCCCCTTTGTTCAATGGGGGATCATGCCCTTAACTCTGTATCTATTGTTTAACCTTATACTGAATTTAGCAGAAAAGCCATGAATAATGTGTTTTGTGGTATCAGAATAAAATGTTAATTGGCTAGCTTTTAGAACCAGTCATCATTTTGTAAAGACTATCTTGTCTCACACCGTTCTGAGCAAGCAAGTGATGGAATAAATTTCTAGTGAAGTTGGCATGCCTTCAGAGACAACATCTAGACATTTAAAAATAGGCAAGATTTATTTATGGACCCATTAATACAATGTAGAGGAAGGCTTTCCACAAAAAGATAAGTAACGTTTAAATAGCAATTACTATATACCAGGTTTCAGTGATCTCAGTCTCACAACAACCTTATGATTTTGGTAAGATTACTACCCCAGCTTTACAGGTGAGACATTTCACCCAGCTAGTGAAATGCAGAGCCAGGATTTAAACCTACTCAACCCGGCTCCAGAATCTGTGCTGCTATCCACTAGGAGATAATTTGAATAAATAGTACATTATGCAGAGAAGTGAAAACCACAGTGTCGATCTGTTTGAAACATGTTTATTATTTGTAACATGAAGAACATCTGATTATTTATGAGGAAATTCAAAGTGATTTAAAATCAGCGCTGCAGTACAAAAGGGATTATTTTCCAAAGAGGTGCTTCCCAAACCAATATTTTTCTAACCTTTGTCAACTCAGTGTCAGTTTGTTGAATAGGTATTTGGATGAATGAATTACCGAGTGAAGATCATGTTCCATGAAAGAACAATGATATCTTAGAATTTCAAGTTCATATATTGGAGAAACATCCATAAAAGGGCTAAAGAGGAAATGTCAAGACTTAATGAGAACCAGGCATTTCTAAATCATGTGATGAATAGGCCACTAATGCTGATTTTAAGAGAGGTTCAGATTTTAGCTATCATGGGTATTATATCCAATTCTGTTTTATATAGTTAATTTTGACCTTCACAAAAGTTAAGGTAGGGATTACCAGATGGCTTATTACCAGTTTCCCGGGGCTGCCGTAAAAAAGTTCTACAAAGTAGGTGGCTCAAAATAACAGAAATCTGTCGTCTCACGGTTTAGGAGGCCGGAAGTCTGAAGTCACGGTGCTGGCAGGGCCATGACTGCTCTGCAGCCTGCAGGGGAGAACCATTCCTGCCTCACTGTCAGCTTCTGGCCGTGGCTGGCCATCCTGGGTACTCCTTGAGGTGGGGTTTAACAGTCTCTGCCTCTGACGACACATGGCCGTCTTCTCTCTGTCTCTGTGACTCTTTACCCCTTCTTATTATACACCTGCCATATTGGATTTAGGACTCACCCTACTCCAGGATGACCTCATTTTAAGTTGCCAGTTCCATCCAAATAAGGTCACAGTGTGAGGTAATGGGATCAGGGTTGCGCTGTATCTTTTTGGGGGACACAATTCAACCATAACACTTATTTAAGCCTGCGTGAGTCCTAGCTGTCTATGAAATTGCCACCGCAGAAGCCAGTGGCCATTATGACATTCAATTTTCTGTAAACCAAGATCAGAGCTCCTCCCAGCACCCTGATTCTCCATTGTCTCCTCATGGCCAATGGCGTTCTCTTCCAGTGCATCTCAGCACATGTTATCACGACCACACCTTGCACGTTGTTATCACTAGAGCCTACAAACCGATGTAATTTTAAAAAATCATCTAACCACATGTGAACTGATGTGCCTTCAGCTCACATGCTTAAGCACCACGTCGAATGCCTCATTGAAACCTTCACTTTGAGTTTATTCGGTTGTTACTTAGGTAGCTCTTTATGTTGTACTCTTAGCACAATATTTTTCCACCTTCCTTTTTTAGACAGTTAAGGCTACAAATTCTCTTTGAAGTTACTACCATTGCTATATCTCATGAGCTTTCCTACAATTTGACTATAATATCCTTAGGTATGGTTTCTTCGCATTTATCCAACTTTGGGTTTGCTAAGCTTATTGCATCTATGGACTTTTTTTTCCTTTTCTGTTTTTAAACACCCTTATTGAGAACATACTTATACTCATGGGGTGTCCCGACCGGCAGGGCAAAATCGAACCTGGACCTGAAAGGGGGAGTGAGAATGGGGGGGGCAAGAGACGCAAAGAATGGAGACAAGACAGGATTCTGATCAAGTCTCGTTTATTGAGGGAAATTCCAGGGTTTATATAGTGGGTGAAAGCAGAACTACAACTAGGCATTCAGCTATAGGCTTTTGAAGACAAAGAACTTTTTGGCTATTGGTTTTAGAAGGGGAAGCTTAGAAGAGGAAGCATGGAAAGTCCCTAGCAACCGGCTGAAAATGCAAACGGCTGATTCATGGGAAGGCGAAACTAAAGCCAGAGAGATAGGAACCTAGCAAGGCCAGGGAGATAGGAACCTAACTTAGCAAGGCCACAGAGAGATAGGAACCTAACTTAGCAAGAAATTGACCTTTAATTTTGCTTATGAGGGAGGTGGGGGCTCCTGGTTGATTTTGGTCTGGCTCCTGTGAATGGGGTTATGCAACATCACCAAAATCAGATTTTGGAACATTTTCACACCTCCTAAAAGAAACCCCATATCTACCAGCAATCAATCGCTAGCCTCCCTTACCCTCAGCCCTAAATAACCGCTCATCTACTTTCTGTCTCTATAAATTTGCCTATTCTGCACACATACAAATGGAATCATACATTATGTGGTCTTTCGTGACTGGCTTCTTTTACTTGGCACAATGTTTTCAAGGTTCATCCATGATGTAGCATGGATCAGTACTTCATTTATTTTTATTGCCAAATAATATTCCATTGTATGGATATGCCACGTTTTGTTTACCTATTCATTAGTTGATAGACATTTGGGTGTTTCACTTTTTTAGTTATTATGAATAATACTGTTTTGAATTTTCATGTACAAGTTTTTTTTTTGTGGACATAGGTTTTCATTTCTTTTGACTATATATCAATGAGTGGAATTATTGGGTCATATGGTAACTATATTTAACTTTTTAAGGACCACCAAACTGTTTTCCAAAGCAGCTGCACATTTTGCATTTCTATTAGCAATGTATGAAGGTTCCAATTTTCTACGTCTTTGTGGACACTTATTAATTTTTAAAAAAATAATAGCCATCCTAATGGATATGAAATGGTATCTCATTGTAATTTTTATTTGCATTTCTCTAATGACTAATAATGTTTGCATGTGCTTGTTGATCATTTGTGCATCTGCTTTGGAGACATGTCTATTCACTTCATTTTTTAAAATGGGTTGTCTTTTGTTGTTGAGCTGTAAGAGTTCTTTACATATTCTGCATGTAATTCCCTTATCAGATATATGATTTTCAAATATTTTCTCCAATTCTGTCGGTTGTCTTTTCACTTTCATGATGGTATCATTTGAAGCATGAAGGCTTTTAATTTCGATTAAGTTCAATTTATCTATTTTTCTTTGTCACTTATGCTTTTGGTATCATATCTAAGGAACGAACCCCTGGCTGACCCATGGCCACAAAAGTTTACCTAATATTACTTTTCCTTATAAGAATTTTATAGTTTTGGTTCTGAAATTGAAGTCTATGTTCATTTTGAGTTCAAATTTTGCATGTGTGGTTTTATGTCTTTCATTAGTTTTGTAAAATTTTGAGCCACCATCTTTTCAAATATTGCTTCTGCCTCATTCCCTTTTTTTCTCAGCCTCAATTACATACATGCTAGATTTATTAACTGTGACCCACATGCCTTTAAAGCTCTGCTCTTTTCTTTCTACTCTTTTTCCAATCTGTGCTTCAGTTTGGGTATTTTTTCTTGACCTGCCTTCAAATTCACTATTTTTTTTTTCTATGTCCATACTGCTGTTAAACCATCCAGTGAGTTCTTCAGATAATTGTATTTTTTAGTTCAGGATTGTCCATTTGATTATTTTTTCTGCATCCCAATTTTTTTGTTGCTAAAACTCTGCATCTTTTCATCCATTTTGTCCACTTTCCCTTAATTTTATAATCTATCTCTTTTATGTTATATTAAATTTCTTATCTGGACTCCAATATTTGGCTTATCTGTGGGTCTGCTCTTATCTATTTTTTCTCTTGATTGGCCAAATATGCCTGCTTTTCATGTCTTATGATTTTTTATCATATGCCAGACATTTTTATATAAAAGACCCATAGACAATAAGATATTATTTTCCACCAGAGAGGAAAATGGGCAAATAGGGTGAGACTCTGATTCCCTTGGTCCAGTCAGGGACTGAGCTGGGTTGGGACTGGGGGGCAGGATGAGTAAGACTCAGCCCACTCTGCCTCCTTTCTGTTGCCTGGCTGTGATTCTCCCGGGCTTCTGACTGAGAGCCTCACCCTGACAGAATTTGGGAAATTCAGTTCTGCCTTTGGTTGGTTTTAAATTTAGAACTTTAGTTTCCTACTGGTACAACTTAGGAAATCTTGTAACTGTCTTGAGGGAAGAGACGGCCTTGGTCTTTGAGGCAGACTCCTCCTTCTAGGGAGAGCTGGTTTCCTTTGCAGTGGTAGGATGTGGGGGGATTTTATGCAGGAAGGTAAACCAGAGAAGACAACAGCTGGCGATTGTCAGTTCATTTAGTCCAGGCCTCAGCAAAAAAAGATTTACTCATTGCATCGTCCTTTCGGGGACAGTGTCTGACATGCGAAGATGCCAAACTAGAACATCACGGTGGTCTGTGCAGGGACCTGGGCCAGCAAGGACATCAGCTCAGAGTGGACCAGTGTCATTGGAACTGGGCAGGACGGAGCTTCAAGAGCAATAACCTAATGCCTTGGGGTGGAGAGTGCCGCCCTGAGTAAACTCCAGTTGTTTCAGCTTGATCTTTGAAAGAGGACTGACTCCCTTTAGATGGAGCAAGTCCCTAGGGTTCTAGGACAATGTCAGAGTAGAGCTCAAGAGGGAGACAGACTGTCTAGTAGAGCTGGGTAAAATTCCTTGGGTTGTAGTGATAGGACACCAGTTTCAAACGTTATATTGACCTTAACCCAATTATCAAATTAGGTGAAAAATTAAGATTAATGATGGGATGCTATGTAAAAGAGATGCTTAAGTTTATTACTTTCATAATATTTTGATTTTCTCACTGAATAAATATTAACCTGATTTAGAGCAAAGATGATTTTCACTTCCAGGAAACTGATACATCAAAAAATAAACTAAAAACTGTGGTGGGCCCTTTCAATATGAACAAGTTAGGGTGCTCACTGCCTAGACACCTCTGAAGATGGAGAAAGGGGTTAAGTGAGAGGAAGATTTGCTAAATCTTAAGATTTAACAAAGGTCTACGAATACTGAATTTACATAAATATATATTTACTTTTTAGATGCTGGGGTGTTGGAATAGCTGGAAGGAGGTAAATGACATGGTGGAACTGTAACCTGTAAAATCCTTTGAAATTTGCTCTATAGCTACTCATTGAATTGTGCTTTGTCAGTCTTCACCTTTCTGTCCATACCCTATATTGCATAATAAGGAAAGAACTGAAACTGTGGAACTGTAACCCATACAGTTTTTGAAATTACCTACATAACTGCTTATTGAGCTGTAGAGTGAATGGTAACACCCTCCTGTATGTATGTTGTATTTTACAATAATGGAAATGGCTGAAGTTGTGAACTGTGACCCATGACATTCTTTGAAATTTGCTAACTCCTTCTTAAATTGTACTTTCAAAGTTATCACTGTTTTGTATATATGTTAAAGTTCACAATAAAAAATATATAAAAAAAACAAAACTGTGGTGGGGAAATGGATGGCACGTGGTGGGGAGTATACCTGAGGTCCAGTTCGACTGAGTGTCCTCATGTGCCGTGCATCTCTCAGCGCCGGGCGTACACGGAGAAGGTAACACACCTGCCCTTGCATCTTTGAAAGGTGAGCCTCGTGATGAACTGAAAATGCTATTCATTCGAGCATATCTATATATATATTTATATATGCAGAATATACGTGCATTCATTTGTGACTTTTAAAAAAAAATTAGAAAGCCTCTCTGCAACACTAGGATTTCTTCAGTAAGATTACTTCCAAGTGTTTTTCTAACCTTTATCAAGCTTAATAGAGTCTTACTATGAGAGCCAAGGTAGCTTTATCATTACCCTGTTGAGCTTGATTTAACCTGCGGGATCCAGGGACAACCACAAGTAAAACTATCAAAATTGGGCTAGCACTCTGAGTTACACAAATGTTTTTTGCTCCCTTTTACCTCTTCAAAAAGAGTAGGCATCAAGGCGGAGAAACGTGAGATGGCCAAGAAGAACTAAGGTTCACACAGGGCAAAGCAGTTGTGGTGGAGGAAAATAATTAAAGCGACTGAAAGAAGCCACGTAGGCTAGAAGTGAGGCCGTGTGGAGAGAGGAGGTTTTTAGTGCACGTCTTTAAAAACAGACCTTAACTGGGAAAGAAAAGGAACCCCAACTGGGGGCTAAGGGAACGATTACTCTTTCTGTAAGACGGTCACCGTTGTTAATTCTACCATGGTGGCCATTTTTAATAAGAGTCTCTAAATCTTAAAAACTAGTAGTGTGCTTTTGTCTTGGTTCCGTTTCCTTCCTGCTTCACCCTCTCCAAAGGGCTCCCTGGACTTCGGACCGATCTGCTCCCTCTAAACCCCGCGTTCAACTCCCCCCGACCTTAGCTGACGGGTAAACGGAAGGTACAGAGCAGAGGCCACAGCCAGCACGGCCGACTCCGCGCGCCGCCAGCGCCGCGAGCAGCCTCTCCGCCCACCGCCCGCTCCGCGTGAGCGCGCGTCTTCTCCTGCGCGCAGCACCCCAGCCGCCTCCACTTCCGGGCCAGCCCCCGCCGCTTGTTGCTAGGCGACGTGACATCACCGGAAGCGAGGCCTGGGATAGGCTGAGGCGGAGGGAAGCTGTTGTGCTGTGCGGCGTCGGCCCCCGGCGCTGGCCCAGCTGCTGGCAGGCCCGGGGCTAGGAGGGCCCGCAGAGGAGAGCGGCCGCCCGACCCCGACCTCGACCCGGCCTTCCGCTGCGAGGCCGCGACCCCTCCGATGCCGGCTCCCCGGCCGCCGCTGCCCGCCCGGCCGCTGCCGCGTCCGGTGCGGGTCCTGGTCCCGGTGCCGGTGCTGGTGCTGGTGCTGGCGGCCGCGGGCCAGGCGCGCGCCTGGGAGAGCGGGGACCTAGAGCTGTTCGACTTGGTGGAGGAGGTGCAGATCAACTTCTACCAGTTCCTCGGGGTGCAGCAGGTGAGGCCTGAGCGGCGCGGGCAGGGGACCCCGGCACCACGGCTCCCCGGACCCCGCCATCGGGGCACCCCGGACCCTGGCACCAGGGCTCCCAGGCACCACGGCTCCCCGGACCCCGCCACCAGGGCTCCCCGAATCCCGGCACCAGGGCTCCCCGGACCCTGCCACCAGGGCTCCCCGAATCCCGCCACCAGGGCACCCCGGACCCCACCACCAGGGCTCCCCGAATCCCGGCACCAGGGCTCCCGGGACCCCGCCACCAAGGTTCTTGGCCTGCCCGCCTTTCCCGGTTGACCGGCTGTGTGTCAGGGGCCACCGTCTCTTCCCTCTGGACTTCCGAGGAAGGCCCTTTCCCCGGGCTGTGCTGCAGAAAGGAGGGAGGGTGGTGTGGGGAGATCCTTTACTCCCTCCCTTCCCGCCCCCCAGTTTGCGGGAAGGAGGATCCGGGTCTCATCCTTCGGTCGACTCTTGAACCTCCTGGAGCGGCCGCCGAGCTTCTTCGCCGTCCGGGAGGCGGGGGTGCGCTCTGGCCGCCGTGTGCCTGCAGGTGGTCTCGCTCCTGCGGGGTGGGGGCTCCTGTCGCGGTTAGACGTCCCGGGAAGGCGGAGCCCCTGGCTGGGTGGTCCCGGGGGCGGGGCGGGAGCTGTAGGAAGAGCCCAAGGAGCAAGCTCGGGGTCCTCCCTTTCTTTCGTTCTCTTTTCCTTTCCTTTCCTGTGCTTTTTTAACTTGAGGGAACTTGGGAAATCGTTTCTTTTTCTTTCTGCCTTTGGAGATGGGAGGTCAATACCCAATTCTCTCAGAAGCCTAGAGCCAAGGAGAAGAGGGCAGTTCGCCGATGACAGCGTTGTGGGGTCTTCACCCACGATCTGACTGAGCCCTTCATAAAATGCTTTAAATACTTAATGGAGGTTAAAAAAATTAAAGCTTAGCAACAATTGTCAGTAAAGGCATACTCTACATGTCTAGGAATGAAATGAACCTTTTTTTTAAATCATAAATTTGCTTGAACTCTTGAACCTACACTAAATGGAAACTTAATTTTCAAACATTCCATTTTCATTCCATTATTGAATGTAACATTGCTATGCTGCCATGGCACCATGAGTTTAACAATTTTCATTTTGTTATAAAGTGTAAGCATTTCACACTTCAAGTTATTATGTGCAAGCAATTATGTAATAACTGCCTGGGTTTGTGATATGTCACCCTGTGCCGCTTCCTGCTCATAGAAGCAAAATATACCCCATTTGCAAAGGAAATGATCATGCAGTGTGTGTAAAAATAGTGAAACTATGACTCCAAAGACTGCCTTTTAAAAGCCTTTACTATCAGTATGGATGGATGTGTAGAAAAATGGGGATAAAAACTAAGTGACAAATAGGATGGGATGAGGGGAGATGATTTGGGTGTTCTTTTTTCATTTTTATTTTTTATTCTTATTCTGATTCTGATGTAAGGAAAATGTTCAGAAATAGATTCTAGTGATGAACACATAACTATATGATCATACTGTGGACAGTTGATTGTATACCATGGATGACTGTATGTTATATGAGTGTGTTTCAATAAAACTGAATTAAACACAGACACAGACACACACACACACACACACACACACACACACACAAAAGCCTTTACTATCAGGAATGATTGTTTAGAATTTATCAATGATCAAATCCTATAGTTAAATAAAGTACTGTCCATAACTTATAGATCTTAGAGATGCTTTCCAATTATTCATGGAAAATCTACACACCTTTAAGACAATACAGAAATTTAGTAAGAGCAATCATTTAAGTAAGTAGGCCTGCAGTAGTTTAAAATCTGGATTATGTAATATAGCTTTGTATGTGAACTCTCACAGAATTTTTGTTTATAATTTCATAAACTTCATTTGCAGTTCAGAAGGTAGTGTGGACAAGTAGTGCACTTAAATATGTGGGCAGTGATGGGAAAATAAAGAAGCATAGATAATTGAGAAGATTCTGTATTGATGTAGAATTTGGAAAGAAGGATCCAGAAAAATTGTTTTGTTTTATGTTTCTTTACTCAACTGTGTTGAAATTGGAGTGAATGCCAGGAAAAAAAAGTCTTTCTAAACAGAGAAATGGATCGTAACAAGCCTTTTACTTTGTACTGAGTCTTCTGGAAGATTTCCAGGGGACGGGAGACTCGGTGGAGTATGTCCAAGGTCCTTAATGTGTGGCTTTCAAGCCAGAACCCCCCAGCCTCTTGGTGACTAGCTGGACTCCTGAGGGCAGGGCAAGTGGGTGAGCTGGCTCTGTGCTCTGATCCCCTTTGTTCATTCAAGAGAGATTTATTTGGTGCCTACTAGATTTTAAGCACTGGGACGGGGTGTAGAACAATGTCCTTAGCCTCATGTCCCAGTAGGGGTCATAGGTTGTGAACAGCCAAACAAGTCAGTGTAACTGAGCAGGTCAGGGAAGGCCTCTGAAGGAAGTAAGGGAGTGGGCCCTGTGACAGTGGATGGGGGCAGAACCTGTGCAGTGGTTGAGGAACAGCAGGGCCCCCAGCTTGGCTCAGCAGCATGAGCGCAGAGGACAGCGGTAGGAGATGAAGTCAGAGTCATCCGGATGTCAGGGACAGATCGGCTTTGTGGGCCATCATAAGGACTTTGGCCTTGATTTGTAAGGAAGTTGGGGATCCAATGGGGGTTCCAAACAGAAGAGAGACATGATTTGACTGAAATTTCAAAACCCACTTTGTTGTCTCGATGGTAGTCTGTCAGTCATTATTTAGGAGAATTGTGGCTTAGACCTAGCTGGTAGCAGTGGAGGTGGTATGGAGTGGTTAGATTTTGGATTTTTTTTTTTTTTTTTTTGAATGTAGAGGGGACAGGATTTTACTGATGGTTTGAATACGGGATGCAAGAGAAAAAGACATGAGGATAATTCTAAAGATTTTGGCCTCCGTAGTTGCCACTTACTGATATGCTTGGAAGAGGAGCAGGTTTGGTGGGGGGAAATCAGGAATCCACTTTTGGCCATGCTGAATTTGCTGTGTCTTTTAAACATTCAAGTGGAGCTGGCATATAGGCAGTTGGTTACACGAGTCTGGAGTTAAAGGAGAAAGGAGCAGGTTTGAGCTGCAGGTATAAATTTGGGAGTCCCTGGCACTTAGAAGGTCATTTGAAGCCCCCAGACTGGATGATTCACCTGGGGAGTGAATGTAAAAGGAGATGAGAAGAGGCCTAGGGACTAAATATTGGGAACTCCAGACTTGAAGAGTCAGGGAGATGAGGAGGCACCAGTGAAGGGGACGAGAAGGAGCAGCCAGTGAGGTAGGAGCCAGGCCAAGGAAGAACGGTCTCCTTGAAGTCAAGGGAAGACAGCATTTCAAAGAGGAGAAAGCTGTTGGCTGGGTGAAATACCGATGGTGGTTCAAATGAGATGAGTTCTGAGAAGTGACTGCTGGCCGGCTCAACAAGAGCTGTGTCGTCGGAGTGGTGACATCGGTAGTCTGCTTTCAGTGGCATCAAGCGAGAATGAGGGAGATTGGAGACAATTAATATAGAAGATTCTTTTGAGAGATCCGTACCCCAAACTAGAAGCCAGGGCTGGCGGTGGCTGCCTGTGGCATCTCCTTCAGGCCCTTATCTGCCAGGTCTAAGGTAGGTGGTGCAGCACCCCCTCAGCTCCAGAGTCAGAAGAGGAGATGACTTGTAGAACTGGGACCAGGCCACTGCCTGGTGTCACAGGTGAGTCAGTCACCTCATTTCTAGGACAGAGGCATCTTCCTTATCTACTTCATAGTTAGCTGCACAGTAGACATTTACATATTTACTGAATGAAAGGTGTAAGCATTGTACAATTAAAGTTTAACTTTAATTCCCAAAATGAGTAGTTACCTAATAACTTTTACTTAATAGATGATTACTCTTCTCTCTGTCTCTCCCATCCCCTTCACAACCCCCATACAATGAAGGAATCCTTGTGGTGTATTCCTGGAGTTCGGGTGGGTTCTGTTCTAGAAGTCTGGGAGGGAACCCCTGAAGTCTAGGAGAGGGCATATGGAGAAGGTTGAGCCTATTTTTAGAACGACTTTAGTGGTTCCTAGTGCTATTTGGATATTGCATCTTTTCCAAGGAGCTGGGCTGGAAGATGAGGGGAGTGTAGGAGGAAAAAAAAAGATGTTTTATTGAAATATCTTTCATTAGTAACAAATTCTAGGTTCCCATGCAGTATTATCTATATTACCTAACAGCTCCTTGAACACCCGTATTTCTTGTGGGGCCGGTGGCAATTCTTTATTTTTTTATGGTCTTTTGGGGCCATGACTTTCCTTATACTTTGTCCAGTTTTCTAGCTAACAATAAATTATTATTATTTGTTGTTGTTTATTAAATAAGTGAATAATCTGATACATTAAAAAATCTGAGTTGAAATCATAACAAACTAAGCTCTCTTAAATTTTAAGTGTCTACTATTCTGATACAGGCAGAGTTAAAGCCTTCATGATAACAGTCATTGCAAACTCCTATGAATATAGCTAGAAAATGTGATTATTTTTATTATTGCTTGTTTATAACCTTATTCTACATTATAATGAATGCTGAAACTTGGTTAACAGAAGAAAAGCTATTGTTAAATGATACATGCTTAACAAATATTTGGTTTTTAATTTTTTGATCAGAATTAATGAACATTTTAAGCTCTTTTAAGCTGTATTTTCAAATGTGCAGAATAGCAGCTTTTTCCAGAGAGGGACAGTTATTGTCCCTCATCCCATATCGGGGTGGGGAGTGATTTCCCTGAGGATTGTTCATTTCTTGGCCCGCCTCTTCCATCTTTCCTGAGGGAGTTTTGCTTGACTAGGGGAAGCTAATCAGCAGCAGAGCTGTGCGTATTGGAAAGCAGGTCTCTCGGCCCGTCTGCCCTGGGCTTCTCCGAGTGCGCTGTCTCCGCCTGGGCTGCACGGAAGAGGGCACACGGCGTCAAACCCATCTGGCCCCACATCTGCCAAGTGCTCCAGGAGCTTTATCGGGACTTAGCAAATACAGTGATATTTGATCTCGAGCTGATTGGCTCTGTATCCTCAGCTTTTCGGATGGAAAAAAGAAAGTCATTAATGGGGACTTGTCAAACCCCATCAAAGCTGTTTTTAAAGATAAGGGATGTGGTCTCTTTTATAGATGATGGTGATACTGTATTGTGATTCTAGTGATGGATTCTACTGAGCTTGGATATTAGTTGGGTGTAATTTAGTCTTTCTCTATTGAGTTTATTCCTTTGTAAATGTATGTTGTGTAATAATAGCTTCCCAATTTTTATTGTAGTATCCAAAGTTATTTGTTAATTTGCAGGGAGGGAGTTAATACAAAATCTGGAATAGTAGCTAACTGCCCAATTATTAATATTTCTAATGTAGGAATATATAATGCCTAGAGTTAGAACTGAATACTTAATTAATTAGTATACATCTTTGCATTAGATTATCCCCAAATTAGTTTACCTTTCTTATGTACACACTGCTTAGCGGAGGTTGCCTGACTGTATTTTATGGGTAAAACCAAGTCTGTTGTGAAAATTTTGTCACATATTTTCTAGAGCTGATGGATTCGTTCTCCTTTTATCATGTTCCTTTTTTTCTTTATGTTGATCATGAGGATGCTCTTAGAATACTTTATCTTTTCTTACTCAAGGCTATATAGCCCAAGTTGAACTGGAAAAGTAGAATTGTGTTGTTATTACATTATTCTTAGAGATATATTTAAAAATTTTATTTTCGGTCACCACTTTACCTAGTGGTTGGTGCAATGTGGTGAATTTCAAAATTACTTGTTTTATTCAGTGATGGGAATGAAAGAGAGGATGGGATGGAAATGGGGAAATATTTGACATGATGATTGCCGAGAGAACTTGCGGGGCAATTGTAAGTACCACTGACACAGGTAGTCTGATAAAATGCCTACTGTCTATATTGAGCCTCATCTCCACTTTATGTTTCTATAATGAACTACTTACTCTATACACTGGTATGGTCTTGGGGACCTTTTCCTAAGTTGGGCATGTTTTGTTCTATCTGGGCGGTACTGACACCCATTAATTTCACCTATAGTTAAAAATGATGCCAAAGCCTTCCTTCCAGTAGAGTTGTGCAGAGATGAAAGGAAAGGAGTTGTGGTGAAATGAGAGACTTCTGGCTGGGGGAAGCACAACCCTGGGCCATTTTATAATGAAGCTATAGCCATATGTATTTTTAAAAACCGTTCTTTATTTTCATCAAAACAGTTATTTGTGAAAGATGGATTCTGTGCTAATGCCGAAAAATATGACTACTGTGTTTTAAATAACATAATAGTTTTCCATTTTCAGAGCTAAATATTTGGGATTTGAGATATTCCTTGTATTTACAGAAAAAAATTTTTTTTTCTAAGAGTGTCCCTGGGAATTAATTAGAAATATAATCTAGAATTTGGGTCTCATTCCCCACCTTCCTTGTTACTAAATTAAATAAGGTTAGGATCCATTCACTTATTCAGTGTTTCTGATTAATGCCATCCAGCACCGGGAATCTGATGTGTACTCAGGCATGTTGCAAAAGCAAGTGCATGCCGCATTCCACATTTCTGGTTAAAGACCAAATGCTTCATTATTAGAGAGATCCCCATTTTATTGAGGCTATAGGTATAAAGTTCTCTTAAGCTACACCATCAGCTAATACAATTTGAATTGTTAAATATTGAAGTTAAGAGTCTAAAATCAAGAATTAAATAAAGGACATATAGTATAAGCAGCAATATTGAAATGGAAAAGATTCAATATTAAAATCCTACGAAAGCAAATACTAGAATTTTAAAAGAGATTAATTTCCTAGTTAAACAAATTCTGGAATGCATATAATTCCTGATTGTAGAAGGTACAAGAATTTTAAAAGCAGCATGTATAGTTATGAGCAGTCAGAATGATTTAAAACTTAAAAGAAGAAGATCATTGTTGTCATCTACTGCAAAGATCTGAACAGACCATCTAGAAATCTTAGGATACATATACGTGTCTACTAAGGAAGGTAGAGGCTTCTTGTTTCTAGCCTATCCTTAAGGACTTTATTTATACCACTAACGTGGCAATTTAAGACCAACTGAATTTGCACATTACCAAGAAGCCGCTGACCTTTGGAATTGTTTTCAAAAAACCCAATCCTATTAGCAGTTCTTTTCAATTACCACACTTTTATTTAACAGATAAAAGATTAGCATTTAGATTCTTTTCTGATTTTAAGTGGTGTTTTGGACTAGTAAATTTGATGTATGGAAATTAATAATGTATGAAATATAATGTAGGATGACTAGTAATTGCATTTTTACTGGTTATTAATTATACCATTTCCTATAGTGTGTAAGATCTTCTGTCTGTTGTAGGAGGTAGATTTCCTGTGTTTAAATAAAGCATTTTTGTTTAGACATTTGATAAAGTTCCACTGACTGCTGTGCAGTGCAGTTCTGTATTGGTTATGGTTTTAGTTTGCCAGCTTTGCTGTAACAAATACCACAGGCCGGGTGGTATTGTCTCGAGGAACTGATAGTCTCAAGTTTGGGAGGCTAGAAGTCCAAAGTCAGCTTGTTGGTAGGACCACATTTTCTCTGAAGTCTTTAGCATCCTGGTGGTGACTTGCCAGTGATCCACCACTTGTCTCTGCGTCCGTCCCACGGCCGTCTCGCCTCATCTGTCCCCTGCTCCCTGGGTCCGCCTTTCCTCTGCCTCCAGGAACTCAGGCCCACCCCGATTCAGTGAGGCCTCTCCTTAACTAGTTGCACCCTCCGAGGTCCCATCTATAAGTGGGCTCACACCCACTCAGCAAGGGTTAGAACTTGCCCTTGTCTCTGTGGGGACGTGCGTCAGTTTGTGACAGTTGTACACTGTTACCGTGTGACTTTGTGTATCGCACCTTTGGAAATATATAGGGCTTGGCTTAAAGTAAATTAGATTGGTCTTGAAAGTAGTTATCGTGGAAAGCTTCACACTTTTTCAAATGCTACCATCACTCAAAATATCATTGGAGCTTCGTGTTTGAATTGTCTTCAAAGCCTGCAGATTGTCCTCATTGATAGCAAATCTCTTTAAGATGGATTGATTCTTGGCTCTAGCTAATATTCTTTTAGAGCTAAATTTAGTGGCTAAATTGGGTTAGCAAGCTTGGTAAATTCAGTTTGGATAGCTAAAGAGATTTGAGTAAGTTTTCAAGTAAGGTGCGTAAACTGGATCTTAAGATTTTTCCAAGAGAAGAGTTCCAGAGAAGTTTTGAC
Source organism: Bradypus variegatus (assembly GCA_004027775.1). Taxonomy (NCBI): domain Eukaryota; kingdom Metazoa; phylum Chordata; class Mammalia; order Pilosa; family Bradypodidae; genus Bradypus; species Bradypus variegatus. Next base: position 242 of record PVKY010002249.1, on the reverse strand, counting down.
TATGTCAACATGAAGTAAATCTATAGCCTTTTAATTCTGAGGTTGCTGGATTTTGGGATAAAATCTCTTGAGTAAAATCATTTGAGTAGATGGCTGTTGGAATACTTATTACCTTGTTATTAAAGAATTTTTGTCTACAGGAGAAAAAAAATCATGTAAATAAAAATTGCCTTAGTTTTAGAGAGGAGGAAAAATATTGAGCCAGAAGAGAATATTCCAATTATCTGCATGCTTTTTTTTTT
>PVKY010002248.1:9323-26695 GCA_004027775.1 Bradypus variegatus | reverse complement strand
GTGGGGAGGGGACCTCAGAGTGGGGTAGGGGTTAGGGGGCAGAGCAAGGAGACCTTAGAGCTGGGGCAGGGAACCTCACAGCCGTGGGACGGAGGAGGGAGGCGGGGCGGTGGGAGGGACCTCGGAGCCAGGGGCGGGGCCAGGGCCTCCAAGGTCACAGAACGGGGGAGCAGAGCTCCCGGGTAGAGGAGACTGGGGTGATGTCCTAGAGGGTTCCTGGTGGAGAGTACAAAGCCTGGGTATGTGTGGGGGTCTCTGGGTGCTGAGAGGGGTGAGGGAGGAGAGCGCCTGGGCAGAGGAGCCTCGGGCAGCAGAGACCTTGAGCTCGGTGGGGCTGTGACCAGGGTGTGGGGTCTGGAGTCCGGTAGGGGGAGGGGACAGGGGTCAGGGACTCAGGACAGATGTGGAAGGCACCTGCCTGCAGAAGGAAGTTCAGTCCAGAGTTACCCAGGGACAGTGTGGGACTGAGCAGTGAAGAAAAGGCCAGCAGACTTGGGAAGAGGGGACCCGAGGGCTGAGACCCGTGCCAGGTTGCCCCCACCATCCCGCTGACCACCCCACTTCCTCCTGGTCGCAGGAGCTTGCAGCCTCGGACCGTGCCCGGCGACAGGCCCAGCAGGAGCGGGACGAGATGGCAGACGAGGTGGCCAGTGGCAGCCTCGGCAAGTGAGTATCCCTTGGCAGTGTGGGCAGGCATCCTCCTCTGGCTGTCCCATCCCCTCACCCACCCCTGCCCCCTCTCCCTAGGGCAGCCATCCTGGAGGAGAAGCGTCAGCTTGAGGGGCGCCTGGGGCAGATGGAAGAGGAGCTGGAGGAGGAGCAGAGCAACGCCGAGCTGCTCAATGACCGCTACCGAAAGCTGCTCCTGCAGGTGAGCCCAGCCTGTTGCCCCTGCTCCCTCCCACCAGCCTAGGTCCCCACTCTTCTGGGAGGAAAATAGAAAAAGGTGGTATTTGAATTGGGTTTTGAAGGATGAATAGGAGTTTTTGGGGAGGGGGCAGCATGATGTATTTATTCACTTATATTTCTGAAGCTTGTATCTCTGGGTCCAGAGATGCATTTTGTGAGGGTCTCTGTTCTCTGAAGTTCCCTGGAGGAAAGAGATGGAGCTATAGTGTCACATTCTAAGGTGGTAAGTGTGACAACAGAAGTATGCCAGGCTCAGTGGAGAGAGAGAGGACTCTTTCTGGAGGAGTCAAAGAAAGCATTTGGAAGAGGGGACATTTGGCTGGGGTTTTAAAACATAATTAGGAGCTCACCAGAGAGAGAAAAGCAATTTTTAATTTGTATATTTACTTACAAATATTTTGTGAAGCTTCTAGAGGCCCAGATACTCTTCAGGGTAACCCTGGGAACTGGCAATGGATCAGCCCAGTCCTCTGTCCTCAAGGACATGATAGGGGAGACAGGCCATCCCAATGCAGAGATGCAAGCGAAAACAGAGGAAGCACTTGGCACTGTGGAAACCTGGAGGGAACTGTGACCCAATCTGGAGGCTGCGGACTGTGAGGGAAGGCTTCCTGGTGGAGGTGACACCTTGAGAGGTCTTGCAGGAAGTGTAGGAGTTTGCCAGGCAAATAGCAGAGGAGTGGGCTTTCCAGAATGAGACCCTTGTATACACTATTTCATTAATTTGTTAAGTTACATCTTCTTGAGGCCTGTCATGAGCCATGTCCTGGTACTTCTGGGGACCCAGAGAGGAGTGAAACCCCACCTTGGCACTTGGGGAGCCCCCAGGCCAGTGGGGGAAGCAGTCATAATCTGGGGTGGTGTGGGTCCCATCTTACTCCAAGAGGGGAAACAGAAGCTGAGAGCAGGAGGGAGTGTGCTCCCTCCAAAACCAGTTGAACATGGGATTCACTGTGAGAACTCGAGGGGCTGAAGTCATCTCACCCTGTAGACGCTCAAAACTGAGCTCCTTCCCGGACAGGGCCCCACACCAAGAAGAAAGTTCTGGGAGAGGAATGGAAGTTGGGCAGAACAGGGATAAGAGTGAGAAAGGAAAAAGAACATGAGAATTTGAGTGTGGGAGGGGGAACAGAACTGGGAAACTTAGGAAGTAAGCCACGATGTTTTGAATACTGCACAAAAAATAACAGGAAAGGAAATGAACAGCCGCCACAACAAAAACTGATGAAGATCAAATCCCATAGAAAGTTATAAGACAAAAAAAAGAGTAAGGCACAAAATGACAGCCCTGTGGACAGGGGAGCACACAACATGACTTGTGCATGGAGCACGTCGGAACCACAACCCAGAATTTCAAAACAAGAAATTGATACAAGCCAATTCAGAAGTGAGGTGAAAACTCAGGAAAGAATTTGAAATGAAAGAAAAAATCATTTCAGAAAAGGTAAAGTACACTCGAAGCAGTCAGTGAACACATTGGATGAGACCTTAAGAGAAATGGAAGTGGAGGCATCTTAAAAAATCAAAATGACACCTAAAAAGGCATAAAAAGGGATTTGCAATAAAATAGCAAATGTTGAAGAAAAGGTAAGAAGATCCAGCCTGTGGATAATAGAAGTCCTGAGGAAGAAAACCAAAGCAGGGGAACATAGCAAACACCAAAAATCATAATACAAAAAAAACTTGCCTAAAATTTAACAATGTTTTGAAACGAACATCTTGGAAGAGCATGCTGTGTACCTGAGAATACTGACCCAGGACAACTAATACCAAGATGGATTCTATAAAACTACAGGACTTTAAAGGGGAAAAAAAATCTTTTAGGCATCCAGGCAAAAGAGAACGAGTGAGATATAAGGAAAAGACAATTAGGTTATCAGGAGACGCACTGACAGCATGACTCTGTGCTTAAAATGGAGGAATGTATTTAAGCTATTCAAGGAAGGAAAATGTGAGCCAAGGATTTTGGTATCAAACAAGACTTGCCACTGTAAAGGGCACAGAGAAGCTGTCAACATGCAGGAACTCAGGGGCTATTGTTCTGTGGCCCTTTCCTGAAGAATTTACTAGACCAGTGGTTCCCACAGGTGGACCCAAGATCAATGGCACCAGCATCTCCTGGGAACCAGTTGGAAATGGAAGTTCCATTTCCCCCCCATCCAAGACAGATGAATCAGGAACTTGGGGCCAGGGCCTGGCCATCCATTCTGACCAGCTCTCCAGGTGATCCTGGTGCAGGGCGAGTCTGAGAACCACCACCCTGGCGAAGAAGCGTCAGGTTGTCATTAGAGATGTGCCCATGCAAGGACTGGTAGAGGGTAGTAAGAATGTAGCTTACAAGTAGTTCTAAGACTGAAAGAAGGCTTAAAAGGAGTGAGTAAGGAATGTACTGGTGGCATGCTCTGACACTTAAGATGTTGGAAACTATTTTTAAGTGGGGAGAATGGAGAGAGCATCTGCACAAATAATTTTTAACCTGTTTTCAGTAATCATGTTGGTAGCGATAGTATCACCTGTGCTTTACTGAGACGTTGTCTATGTAATGTGGGATGGAATAAATTATTAAAGTGAATTATTAAAGACGGATAGTCTAATTCTGTCACCCACTATGTCCTGGAGAATCAGGCTCCTTGGTGTGGAAGTCCCTGGATATAGATGTCATATTGAAGGGTTTAAATTCTTAAAAACACCACCACCCCATGGTGTTGAATTTGACTCCCACATCTCTGCACTAACTCCTGAGGTATTTTACATAGCCCTGTCCTGGCCCTGTCCACCCAAAAGGTCTAGAAACAGTAACCGGTATGGGAGCGGTGAGCATCCCTGGTGTCCGGATTAAAATCCAGAAATACCGGTTCCCACTAAAGGAAACCAGAACTTCTTCAGAAGAAGCTGATTCCAGATTTGGAGCAAGAGATGGACAAAGTGAGCCTGGAATGTCGATTGGGTCCTGCCAGTTAGCAAGGAAGCTTCCACAGTTAGGTCAGGAGGGCTCGGAAGCCAACCTAGACAGGTTCCCACAATTCCAGCTTCAAAAGGACGATAATTGCAATTGATTGACATTTGTCAATTATGTCCAAATCCATGAGATCTTAATGATACTTTAAAAATGCTAATCAGTCACCTTCGGAGGTGGGTGATAATGGGGAACCAATGTGTTGCTTTGAAGACTCATAAACAAAGGGAAGGAATTAAGTCCTTGGTCGCAGCTGCCAATTTGCAGGAAAAGTAGTAAACAGAGAAATGTCCCAAATTACCCCAGGAGTGTGTCCTCAGCAAAATCCAAATGGAGAGAAAGTCTACAAGGTGGAATGGCCCAGGTTCTATAGACTAAAACTATAGATTAAAAGACATCTATAATAATTTGTAAAAGACAGCACTAAACTACAGAGTTTAGGGGTACATCTTTAAGTGACAAAACTCCAGAGAGAAGCAAGGAAGCGATAACCCTGAAAGTCAGGATAACATGCTATTTTGAAGGGAAGGAAGAGGTTGTCCTAGGACGGGGCAGGCAAAGGGCTTTCTGGGTGGTAAAGTTCTATTTCTTGACCTGGATGAGGGTGCTGAGGGTGTTTGACTTTTATCAATCCAGTAAGCCATACATTTGATTCGTTTGACTTCCAGTACCACTGATATACTTTACAATTAAAAAATCAGTGTTTTTTTTTAAAGATGTGTTCCTGTGAGGATGGAATGAAATAAAGTATGGATCAGACTGGGTCTGCCTCATTTCCGCATCCCAGGCACCACACGAGCTGAAGAAATAAACAGGAACTGCTCTCTTAGGGGTGTGTTCACACGTTCACAATGTAGTAGCCCCTGTTTATCAAACAGGATAAACATGATCCACGTATCCCTCATACCAAACCACTGGAGATGCTGGTTAAAAAGGTGGGTTCCAGATCTGCCAAATCAGTGTCTCTGGAGGGCAGGACCTGAAGTCTGCATTTTTTTTTCACAAGCTCCCCAGATGATTCTGCTGCAAACAGAAGTGTGATAACACTTGGAATAGCTTCATTCACAGAGGTAGAATTTATAAGATTCAACAAGCTCATGATCTTGTGGATGTCTTAAAAGAGTAAAAGCATCTCCAGAAGGTAGAAACCCAGGGCTGGCAGTGCTGTTGGCTGCTCAGCCAGTCACTGAAAACAGCAATTAACATTGGCAGAGTATTCAGTACATATCAGCTCTGTGCTCCCTACGTCATCATCGACTCACATGATCTGAGATGGTGCCTGGATTTGCATAACCGCCTTCCCTTGGGACCGTCTGTGACATTCAGCCTTTCCCACCCGCTGCAGGTGGAGTCGCTGACCACAGAACTGTCAGCGGAGCGCAGTTTCTCAGCCAAGGCAGAGAGCGGGCGGCAGCAGCTGGAGCGGCAAATCCAGGATCTGCGGGGGCGCCTGGGGGAGGAGGATGCTGGGGCCCGGGCCCGCCAGAAGATGGTCATTGCCGCCCTTGAGTCCAAGCTGGCCCAGGCTGCAGAGCAGCTGGAGCAGGAGAGCAGGTAGGTGGGAGAGCAGGGTGTGGGTGGAGGGCAGGCCCCACATGCTGCTCCATTATGGGGAAGTGGCGCTGTGTTGCAAACTCCTGTCTGTAGAAATAGTTGGAAGGCATCATAATATTCATGTCTGCTGATTTCCTGTATCATTTAGGATGCTTCATGTGCAAGCAAGTAAGAGTATGATTCAAACAATAATGTAGTAGTTAGCTATAGCTGTGTAACAACCATTTCTTTTTTATAGCTTGTGAGTCTCTGAGCTGGCTCATAGGTTTTGCTGATCTGTCTGGTGGGGTTCACTTATGTGTCTTTGATCAGCTGAGGGTCAGCTGGATGGTTTTGCTGTTCTTTGCTGGGCTCTCCCATGTCTAAGGCCTTGCTTGGAACAACTAGGCTAATTTGCCTCTGCTCCATGTGGCCTCTCATCCTTCGGCAGGCTAGCCAGGGCTTGTTAACACAGCAGAATCAGGGTTCCAAGAGTGAGTGAAAGTGTTAAGGGCTTTTTGAGGCCTGGACTCAGAACTGTTAAATGTCACTTCCACCTGTTTGGTCCTTTTGACTAAAGCAAGTCATGTGGCCAGCCCAGATTCCAAGGAATAGAGAATTAGAGTCCATGTTTCAATGGAAGCAGCTGCAGAGTCACCTTGCAAAGCGTGTGGCTACAGGAAGTAATGAGAATTGGGGCCCTTTTGACCATCGGTCTATGACAGAAAGGAATTTCTTTTCCTCACAAGATAAGTCCAGAACTGGGTAGCTGAAGGATAGCAGGGCTCTGGGTCAGCCTCTGTAAGGTTCCTTTGGTCTTTTTATCATGGTCACAAAGTGACTGCACTTGCCCCAAAGCTCCACACATATCCCACACATATCCATGTTCAAAGCTAGGAACAGGGACAGGGCAGGGCTGAGAGAGTTTCTTCTTCTTTCTATCAGGAAAGGGCTTCTCCCAGCAGACCTCACCCTGATATTCTTCCTTTTATGACTCATTGATCAGTGCTGGGCTAGAGCAGGCCTACCCTCCTGAAATCAAGAGATGAGCACCAATACCTGAAAAAAAAAAAAAAAAGAGGTGGGGTGGGGGTGGGTAGGCCTACAGTCCCCAAGAAATTCTCCAGTTAAAAGGCTCAGATCTTTTCATGTACATTAGCTCACCCTTTGCCCAGGCCAAACCCCTCCCACAAGTTCCTAGAGGGTGCAAGGGTGACACCTTGTGGTGTGGCCTAGTGGCTGGGTAGACAGTGAGGCAGTTCCCCAAGATGGAGAAACAGACTGGGGAAAGATGCTGAGTTCATTGGAGAGCCAGTGAGTATGAGGGAGCTGGTAGGATATAAAAAACCCACGGTCTGACTCCCAGGAAATAGCAGGCAAAAATCCAAGGAGCCTGCATGCCAATGTCTGACCTGAGTAGACTGTGGGAGCCCCTTGGGGGTGGGAAAGAAGGCTGTAGCCAGTTCGTGTGCACTACAGCCATTAGACAAGCCACACAGATAGAACCCCAGATGGGTTCCTCTCCCGACCATGCCCCTCACTCCTCTCTCCAGGGAGCGCATCCTCTCAGGCAAACTGGTGCGCAGAGCTGAGAAGCGGCTCAAAGAAGTGGTGCTCCAGGTGGAGGAGGAGCGGAGGGTGGCTGACCAGCTCCGGGACCAGGTAAGCAGCTGGCACAGTTGGGAGCAGGGAACACAGGCCATCTCTGGAGGCTGCAAGTGGGCACCAGACTAGAACTAAGCACAGCTGTCATCGCAGGGCCCAGAGCATCAGCTGCAGGTTAGAGTCAGTGACTTTCCAATCCAGAAATTCTGGAATCTAGGAAGGGTCCAGGGGAGACTGGACCAGGGCTAATATGACAACAGATAATATTTACTGAGTGTTTACTATGTGCTGTGCTAAAGGCATGTAAGTAATTTAATCCTTCTCACCTTCCTGTGAGGGAGGAACTACTATTTTCCCTTTTATTAAATTAGGAAACTGAGGCATGGAGAGGTGAAGTAAATTGCTAAAAATTATTTAGCTTGTAAGAGGTGGATCCAGGGTTCAAACCCCAGCACGGTGGCTTGAGAGTCTGTGGTCTTCATTCATTGAGCAGTTACTGTGCCCCAAGTACTGTGCTAACTTCTTTTAAAAAAAATACATGCATGCACATTGCCTGGGTCATTTCTCTTGCCAATACCGTTTCACAGATGAGGAAAATACAACTCTAAGAGGAAATATAATTTGTCCCGAAGTCACACTGTTTGTAGATCATAGAGTCTTGATCAGATCCCAGGTCTGAGTCTAGACAACACCCTCGTGCCCTTAAAAGCTCAGCTGCGACTTATTCGCTGTTTATGCCGCAATGATTGAGAACCCATTATGTGCCAGGCTTTGGGGATGTGGCTGTGAACGCAATAGAATACATGCCCTCATGGAGCTCATAATTAAAGCATAGGAAAAGACACAGCAAGCCTGTAAAAAAAATGAGAGAGAGAGGGAGAATTATGAATTGTGACGAGGGCTATGAAGATGAAAGCAAGTAAAGGTAGAGGAAGATAGAGAGGATGGGGAACCTTTTAGATAAGAGGGGTCAGGAAGATCTCTCTGAGAAGGCTTTGAGCTGAGACATGAAGGGCGAGAAAGAACTAGACAGAGGAAACAGTGAATGAAAGGGTCCTGGGGTAAGGAAGTGAGCTGGAAAAAGAATGGAGTGGGGGATTGAGTGATATGAAATGAGGTCAGGGTGAGAGATGACATGATCTAGGGAGGCTCTCAGGGAAATTGGTCAGGGCAGTGTGTATATGAGAAGAGAAGTGGCCAAGAGCGAGACTTTACAGGGCCTAGAACATTGGGGAGTGGGGGACGGACGGGTCAACTCTGGGTTCAGTTAACCTCAGGGGCCACGTGTGTGTTGGACTGGAGGCAGAAGGGATGGGGCGGGGGACATGACCCCCTGCTGCTACCCCTCCCCCACCAAGCTGGAGAAAGGGAACCTACGAGTGAAGCAGCTGAAGCGGCAGCTGGAGGAGGCCGAGGAGGAAGCTTCCCGGGCTCAGGCAGGCCGCCGGAGGCTGCAGCGGGAGCTGGAGGACGTTACTGAATCTGCTGAGTCAATGAACCGTGAGGTCACTACGCTGAGGAACCGGCTCCGGTATGGCTGCCCCCCATGAACCCCTGACAGGAGGGCAGCATGTTCAGCCCATATTTCCCAGCAGCAACCAAAGGGAAATGGGGTCTGTGGGGGGCATGGGAATGGGTCTGTGTCGAGTGGGGCCAGATGCAAGATAATTTTTCTCTTTCTTCCCATCTCCTTTTTCTCTCTGTGTCTTCTCTCTGCACCCCCTTTTTTCTCCTTGTTCCCCATCTCTCTCCATTTCCTATCCCTGTCACCATCTCTGTTCCTCTGTCCCTCTTTCTCTCTCTATCCCTGTCTCTGTCCCTCTGCTCCCTTCATCTCTCTGTCCTTGTCTCTGTCCTGCTGTCCTTCCATATCCTTTTGTCCCTCTACCTCTCCCTCTGTCCCATTCCTCTACCTCCTGTCCCTCCATCTCTATTCCCCATTGCCCTCCACCCATCTCTCTCCATTTCTGCCTGTCTCATCTTTCTCTCTCCCCCACCCATTTCATTTTGCTTTCCTGTGTCTACCTCTCTGCTTGCCTGGTTGTATCTCCATTTTCTGGTCCCCTACCCCCTCCACTAACAGACGCGGCCCCCTCACCTTCACCACCCGCACGGTGAGGCAGGTCTTCCGGCTGGAGGAGGGCGTGGCCTCGGACGAGGAAGCCGAGGAGGCTGAGCCAGGATCTGGGCCACCCCTGGAGCCTGATGGGTCCCCACCAGCTCAGCCCCAGTGACCCCCTGCCCCGGCTGGCTGCATTAACTGGACAGGGCCATTCCCTCCCTGGCCCTCACAAGTGCCTGCCCCAGGAACCCCACACTTCTGGCTTCTTGCACTTTGGAATTGGTGCCCCTCCCTGGCACCACAGCACTTACCACCCCCACCCTGGGCTCCTGAGACCTCCCCAGACCTCCCATCAGCCAAACCCCCAAACACAGAGGAGCAGGGCAGGGTGAGGAGGCAAGGACTGGAGTCCTCTAGCCTCCAGGAAATTCAGGTGTGGTTGGCAAGCTCTGGCCTCAGCCTTTCCTTGGCTGTTACTCATCTCTGTTAGGAAGGGGGCAGCAGGCTCCCCTCCCCAACTCACTCCATCTCCCCTACCTCCACCCCTCCACCTCTCTGGGTCCCTGCCCCCTCTTCCTGCCCCTCCCCCTCCAGGTTTCATTCTCAGTCTCTGGGTCTCTCTCAGCCTCTCTCTTTCTAGGTTGGTTTCCTTCTGTCTCTCTGCCTAGTCACTCTCCCTCCATTTCTGCCCCATCCCTGAACTCCTGGGTGTCAGGAATGGAGCTCTGGGCCTCCACCATCCGTTGATGCTTGCAAAGAGATGCAGGATCAGGGGTCCCCCCCACTCCTACCCATCTCTGCTCTTCTGCTTCTGGTTACTCCTGTGTGATCAAGGTTCAGAGTTTCCTGTGGGGACTGGGGAGGACGGCATCTTCCTTACCCTCCCATCCCAGACTCCGGCGGAAATAAACTCCACCCCCAAACTGGATTCAGAAGTCGGTATTTATACCTGCAAGGGAGTCTCTAGTGGGGAGAGAATGGGTGTGGGGAGGGCGAGAGGTGGGCTGGTTCTGATCAGAACTGCACCAGAGTATTGGGGATCTCCTGTGTCCCAGGCCTGTTACCCCTTAAATCAGCCTCCGAAGTATTCCATTTTATGGAGGAGGAAACTGAGGCTCAGAGTTGCCATATCCCTGGCTCCAAGCCTCCTGGCCAGGGAGTGACAAAGACAGCACTGCGTGCGGACTCAAGTATTTGCAACCTGATGACAGGGGTGAGCACTGGATGAGAGTCCCAGTGCTGACTCTGACCTAAGTGGTGATCGGGGAGTCTGTCCCAGTCCTCAGCACACCCCCAAGGCAGGGACCAGGTTGCTTTCCAGCACCTAGGACAGTACCTGGCACACGGTTGGCATGCAGTAATTAACTGCAGAATGAATAGGTCACCCCCTTCCCCTACCCCCTCCTTACCCTTTCGGAGTGGTAGGCAAGCCCAGAGAGGTTGAGTGACTTGCCCAAGACACATAGCCACTAAGACACTGAATCAGGATTTGAACACAGGCCACGTGGCTGCAGTATTGACAATACTGAACGTAGGGCCCTGGACCTCTGAGCCCATCCTGGAGACCCAGGCCCACCCCTCTCCTGGAAAGTGCCCTTGTCTAGGGGACTCACACTCCCCCAGCCCCCTCAAGTCTTTCTAGATAGGGGTATTGATCCACATTTTTACCATCAGGGAAACTAAAGCAGCACTTGTGCCTCCTGCCCCCCACCATAAGTTGGTCCAGTGATCAAAGGAATCTTGAAGCACCAAAAGGTCATAGCTTTAACTATGATGCTTTAGACACCCCCACACTTGAAGACTGAACCCCCTGCCCACCCCCCAAATCTCCAGCTGCAATTAGGAGACAACCCCCCCACTCCCACCCCTGCAGACAGACAGGTGGCAACCTTCAAATGAAAAGGAACTTTTATTTTGGTGGGGGGTGAGAGGGTGGGTGGGAAGGGGGCATGACACTTTTTCTTTGGGGAGGGGGTGACATGCGGCAGCTTTTGCATGGGGCGGTTCATGCACCCAGGGTGGGCGTGGGGGCTTGAGGGGAGGGGCCGGGTAGGCCCCTCCCTCCCTGCCCTGGGGGTGGGCTGAGAAGACCCGCCATTAGCACCAGTTGGACGATTTGCAGACCTCTCCCCACGCTGACTCTGGACCCCCGCCCCCATCCCTGAGAGCGCCCCCTCGCCACTCCCCCTCCCAACGACAGGCCAGGCCCGCCCCGCCCACATTTGAGTGAGAAACTTATTGCTGTGTGTGTGTTGGGAAGGGGTAGCCGCTGAGCTCAGGAAGACCCCGCCCCCGTCCATTCCTCCGCGACCGCCCCGCCCCCCGCCCCGTGTCCGTGCGTTCCCGGAGCGCAGGAGGGGCGCGACATGCGTGTGTGGGGGCGCGTCATGCAGCGCATGCGTGTAGTTGCAGGCACCCTGGCGGCCGGGGGGAAGAGGAGCGGAACTCGGAGGTTGTCCCTTCAGCTCTCTCCCAACCTCCCCGAATCCCACACTGTTGACTTAGGGGGTGGGGTGGTGGCGAGAATCACGTTTTGTAGAGGTTTGTAGTGATCGGGGTTATTTTTAAAAGCTGAACTAAAAAGCTGGGTACGTGTGGTGGGTTGGCGAGCAGCGGGAAGACTTTGGGAAGAGATCAGTACCCTTTGGAAAAGACCCTCACCCCCTTTCCCCGCCCCGTTCGGCCTTCATGAGGGTCAAGGGAATCGGGGGACTTTGGAAGATGAACCCTTTGGCAATATAATCAGTCCCCACCCCCATACCCTGGTGACTGGAGCCCCTAGCCCTTTGCCCCGCCCCCACCCGCTCCCGCCAGAACCCGCCCCAGCCCTCACCCCAGATTCCCCAGGGCTCGGGGTCTGAGGGAAGGATGGGGGTGGGGCTCAAAAATGCCCCTTGCATAGGAATCGTTGCATCACGAATCGTGCTCAGTGACCCCCCCCCCAACCCTTGGGGGGGATTCCTGAGGCCATAGGAGCAGAGGGAGGGAGGTTGCTAATTCCGTGGTCCCCCAGCTCCAAAAGAGGGTTCCTCTGAGGATTCTGGGACCTGTGTGGCCTCTGGGCTTGGGGGAGGTAGCGCACCCGTGAGCCCAGGATGGGATCTGAGAAATGTGGCCGCCCGCCAGGAGGACGGCGGGCAGGGGGGCCGCGTCATCGCGTCCCCAGCTTCCGATGCTGGAGGGCCCTTCCGTGGGGGCACAGCCGCTCTGCTCACATGCGGGCCACCTCAAATGGAAACACTTCAACCGAAATAAACGGTCCTCGCCAGAACAGCGACCTCGGGACTCAACGCGCTTTATGTGCGAATCACGCACACTAAAGAGAAAACTTTTCAAATCACACTTGTACTGTCTGAAGCCTCAGCCCACCCCAGGGGTGCAAATACGACCCTCTGGGAAACACCGGTGTCCCTGAAGAGAGGACCATCTGCGACCCTTGCAGTGAAGAGGTTTCGGGGGACAGAGTTGAGCACAAGAAGGGGGACGAGGGTCCGGTTCCCTGGAATTTCAGGCAGGTGGAAACTGTCATGGAAATTCTGACGTTGGGGGAACCTGAGGTGGATGCGGCTGCTGTTAGGGATTTAGGGATGTCCGTGAAGGGGCCTCAGGGAGGCCTGAGGATTTGGGGGTGTTCAGGGAATGTCAGAATTGTGGGAAAGATTTGGGGCATCCCAAAGGCTGAAATGAACTGAAGGGCTGGTCAGGTGTTGGATGTCTGAGAGCAGCTGCAAAGCGGTGCAGGGAATTTGGTGGGGTTCAAAGCGGTATCTGTGAGCAGATTTTTTTTTTGGGGGGGGTGTCAGGTGCCAGGGCCAAGTCTCAGGAACTTTGGGTGCAGGTCTCGTGTCCTGGGGATCTGGGGGTTGGGGAATTTTGTGTGCTAGGGCCAAATCATCCCAGGAACTCTGGGATGGGAGATCTGGGTCCATGCAGCAAGAATTGAGGCAGATCCCTAGGGGCGTGGGGGGGGGAGTGCCCCGGGGGGAGCCTCCCAGAGGCCGAGGGCCCTGTGGCACCCCACCCGGCGCCACTGCTTCCACCAGCTAAGCACAGCTACCGGTTTTTTGGCTTGGGTGACTGTTCCTCCTCCCCCCACATTTTTACTTGGTTTGGTTTTGTTTGTGTGAATCAACATGTGATGGGTTGCCCTCCTGGGTAGAGGGTGGGGGGTCAGGAGACCATCTTGTGGCTTAAAGGCCAGCCCCACCCCCCTTCCCTCCAGTGCGTGGCATGCAGCCCCCAGCGGCTTATTGCTGTGGTGGGGTGAGGTGGGGTGGGGTGGGGTCCGATTGGGAGAGGCATGCAATGCAGAGTGTAGAAGAGGTGCCCCAAATGTAACTGGCATAATTTGGACATATTTACATGAGTTGATGAGAGGGTGTGTCCTATGGCTCATGGAGACCTGAGAAGGCTTTATTTGGGGGGGGAGGTAAGGGGGAGATGGGCTTTGGCCCCTCCCCATCCATCCTAGGGGTCCAGGTGGGAGGTGAGGGGCCCAGGGGTGTCTGCTGGCGTCATCTCGGTTGCATATTATTAATGACTTTTTGATTTAAAAAAAAAACCCTTTTCCCCACCCCCCAGCTCCTTTGACCTTCCCTGTCACCCCCGAGTCCCCACACAGGGGGGAGGGGAGCGCTAGAGGATGGAGGGCAGGGTCAGGGGAGCGCGGCGGGCGGCCCGGGGAGAACCAGGGGGGGTGGCAAGGGGCGCGAGGCGCAGGGACACCCCACTCAGGCCCGCGATGCTGCTCAGGCTGCGGGATTTCTCGTAACCTGGGGGGTGGATCAGAAACGGAGATGGGGGTGCAGGGGGAGGGTCCAAGAAACAGGGACCCCCAGGACAGAGGGAGACAGAAATATGACCAGAGATAGAAAAGGGGAGAGACAGAGAGGGATGGGGGGGGAGGCAAGAGGCGGCAAGCAAACAGAGGGTAAGAGACAGACAGGAAGGACAGGGAGACAGGGACACAGAACGAGTCAGACATAGACACACAAAGATGGCAGGAGACAGAGAGACAGAGGCGGGCCAAGGAGATGGAGAGAGAGGTGGACAAATTGGAGTCAGTCAGCATCGACGAGGAAGGTTCAGACATCAGGGAAGGGGGAGAGACTCAGGGTTAGGAGGTGGAGGGCGCCGTGAGCCCCCGCCTCCCCACCCCACCCCCACCACAGCCCACCCCCGCCCCCTGTTGGCCCCCTCATCTGAGGCAGGAAGGTGGGGGCAGCAAGGCACAATGGTGGGCAGCAGGGCACGAAGCTCTGGCGCTGGCGTGGGGGGCTTGGGTGGAATGCATGTAGGGAAGCAGCCGCAGGGGGTGCTGGCGAGGGGGATATGGGCCAGGGCCAACCTGGTTGTAGGGACACGGGGAGAGGCACGGGGAGGGCCTGGGTGGGGTACGGCTGGGAGCCAAGGGTGACCATATCCTTCAGGGTCACCATGAGCATGGAGGGAGGGGAGGAAAACTCAGAGTAGTGCAAGAGGGACAAGGCTTCTCCAGAAAGTTCTAGGGGGTATCTTGGAGGATCCAAGAAGCCCTGGGGCTCTAACAGGTGACCAGAGGCTCTAATGTATCCTGAGGGCGCCTGTGTGGCTTCCTGAGAGACGGGGAATGCCTTAGAAGTTCTGGAGTGTCGAGTGTTGGAGGCAGTTCTCTGGCTTTTCTAGGCAGTGCTAAGGGATCTGACAGGAGGGCTTGATGGTAGGAGAGAGGGCCTGAGGGGTTCAAAGCCCAGTATCTTGGGGACACCCCCTCCCAGCCATTCCCAGTTGCTAACCTGGGGGGAAGGGGCAGGGGGGGAACGAGGGTCTCACGAGGTCTCAGGCGGTGACAAGAGCTGGGGACAGAAATACAGAGAGTCACGGCAAGGGGAGGGTGGTTAGGGAGACCCCCCAACACAGTCTCACTGTTGGGGGGACAGAGAAACGCCGGGATCTCGTCCTCCTCTCTGGTGTTTTCCGGGGCAGGGGAGCAGTGAAATGGGGGTGGCCAAAGACATCAAATATGGAAGGAGCTTCCGGGGCGGCTGGGGGATAGGGGGTGGGTCAGGAGGAAGAAGGCCAGGCCAGCGTCAAGTGTTGGATTCAAAGGATGGTGAGGGGAGTCGAGGATGGGGGGGGGTTGTAAAGGAAGGATCATGGAGAGATCAGGCCTCAGGAAGGGAGGGTCATGGGCCAAGGAGAGGGGGGGATAATAGGGGAGGCTGGGGTGGGAGAGAGGAGGCTGGGGGTGGGAGGGTAGAGGGGGAGGGAGGGGGGACCGGGAAGTCTGGAGAGGACTCAGTCAGCCCCATCAGCTCCAGCCATTATTTGAGTTCAATGAATGGCTATTGGCATTGTAGGCAAGAGCAGCATCTTCCCCACCCCACCCCACCCCTCCCTCACCCATATTCCCAATCTCCTCCCCACCCCCTCCCTCTCGACTCCACGGGGGCCCACAAAGACCTGGGTTTGGGGAAAACAGGATGGTAACAGGGCTAGGTCCAAGCAAGGAGACGGAGAAGGAAAGGGAGCAGGGAGTGCAGGATGGGGAGATGGAGATGAAGATGGGGGGTGTGGGGCGGGCTGCAACAGGGAGACGATGGTGGGCCGGAGCGAGAGCTCTAGGAGCCAGGACGCCTGGGTTCTCGTCCCTGTCTTCTGTGGGGTCGGGGGTCTGGCGTTGGTTAGGGCCCTCCCTGAGCTTCTGTGAAACAAGGGGTTCCCCTGGAGCCTCCTCAGGTCCCAGTATTGCATCTCCTTGGCTGTGGGCAGGGATTAAGATCCATCTCTATTTCTAAGGAAGATTCCACACGCTGTGGCTGCTGCCTGGCTGCCCTTTCCCTCTTGAAGTTCCGTGTCCCCTCCTCAAAAAGGCCTTTGCTAACCCTTTATCTTAAAGGGCCAGAGTAATTATTATCTTGTTCCCCTCCCTTCCTTCCCACTTCCCTCTTTCCTCCTTCTCTCCCTCCCTCTTCTCTTTTTTTGTTTTTGTTTACTTGCTTATTTTCTGCTGCCTCCAATCAGGGAGTGGCAAACCTTTTCTGTAAAAGGCCATATGGTAAGCAGTTTTGGTTGTAGTGGGCTATGCCATCTCAGCCACAACTACTCGACTCCGCGGGTGTAGTGTGACAGCAGTTGTGTGCCAATAAAGCTTTATTCATAAACCAGCTAGCTGCCAGATTTGCTGGGGTTTGCTGACCCCTGCTCTGGATGGTAGACTCCGCGATGCAGGGGTTTTTGCTTTGCTCACTGCGCCCTCGATAATTAGTGGCCGAATGAATGAATAAATGAAGGAATGGATGAAAGGAGCTAGGTTTGTGGTGAGGATTACAGAAGTAATGGTAAATTCCTAGTGCGTGCTTGGTTATGTGTGCTGAAGGATTCGTCCACTAAATATCTCTTCATCCCCTGCACCCCCCTCCATGGCCCAGTCCCTCCTGACCTCTGACTTTCCCTGCCCCGTCCCCTCCCACCTGGGCCTCACCCCAGCCTCCTTACCCAGGTCTCCTGGTTGGAGTCCCAGCCCCTCAGCCTGCTTCCTCCTCACCCTCCTGCCCTTTGTTCTCCCCTCTAGTCTTTTCTGCCTCCCTGGGATCCTTCCTCCCTGCTCTGCCAAGTAACTCCTGCCTCTCCTTCAGTTTCAACTGTCCCGTGGCCCAGCCGCAGGCCAGGAGCCTGCATGTTCCCCTTGCAGAGCCCAGAGCGACCTCCAGCCCACGCTGACCCCCTCAGAGTGGCTGCCTGGCGCTGGGCCTTCCATAAAACTGGGGGCCCCTGGTGGGGGGGGATGCAGGCCGATTTTGCTCTCTGTTGAATTCCCTGTGCCTGGCACCCCCCTGAAATATAGGGGTGCTTTGGAAGTGTGGGCTGAATTAGCAAACTGGGTGCAGGGCTGAGCCTTTCTCACCACAGCCCGCACCCGAAAGTGTCCCGGGTGTGCACCCCATTTTCCTGGTTGAATAAAGAAGCCAAGGGGGAGGCAGGAGAGCTGTGGATGGGGTGAGGATGGGGGTCAGTCATGAAGGGAGGGGCAGGGAGGTCAGGCACCAAGTGTGGGGGGCTGGGGTTAGTGAGGGGCATGGCAAGTCCTGGGGTGGCTTGGCGTGGGGTCAGTGTCAGGGGCTGCAGTTAATTGGATGTTCACAGTGGGGGAGGTTCTCGGTCAGTGGGGGTGCTGCATGTTCTCAGAAGGGTTAGTCAGGGAAGGCAGAGTCAGAGGAAGGAGATCCAAGGGTGGGGGCTACTTACCCCTGGGGGAAGGGGGTTCGTCCATTAAGGGGATATCCAGGCCGCGGCGTTGGCGTTGAGGTCGGGCAAGAAGCTGGGGGG
>PVKY010002247.1:0-26607 GCA_004027775.1 Bradypus variegatus | reverse complement strand
CTCTTCTCTCCTGATCCGGGCAGCAGCTTGCTGAACACATCTGATCAATCCCCAAGTCTTGTGTGGCTTGACTGCTACCTGCTCCCCCAGGGGAAGAGCTGGATTCCCAGGGGGCTGGAGCCTTATGGGTCGGGGGGCTGTGAGAACCAGCTCTTCCACTTTCCTGGAATTCTTCTCCCTTCCCAGGTCTCTGGACAAAGTACACACTCTGTTTTCCTTTCGACAGTGCAGAGGGTCTGGGATGGTGTCTAGGGTCCCTGGTGGTGACACAGCTGACTTTTCCCTGCAGGACAAGCTAAACAGATGAGCTGGGCCGGGGAGGGCAAGGGAGGAGGGGGTAGGGGCCAGGGCTGGGGCAGGGGCTCCCTGGGGGCTGAGCAGAGGCACACCTTTGGTGGAGGAGGAGGTGAGCAGGGGCAGGGGCTGCAGCCAGGCTTCCTTCCAGTCATAGTGTTCACTGCTGGGTCCCAGCCGGCTGAGCTCTGGGAGAAACACAGGGATGTGGGGTCCAGGCCCATCCTCAGGAGCCCCTGTTTAGGGAGAAGAGGGAGTCATGGGGGAGAACAGTGATATGAACCCTTGGGTGGCTCCATGTGCCTGGGGGTCATGGAAGGCTCTCGGGAGGAGGGGCAAGAGTTAAGGTGGGTTTGAATAGGGGTGGGTATGGGGATGACAACCTCACCCCTTAGGACATAATAACCTCAGTGTGCCCTCAGCGCCGCTGCTGAAAGTTGCTCAGGTTGCACACTGCACAACCCCAGGGGGCGCCACCCGCCTCACAGTCATCAGATTTCTTTGGTATCATGTGAGCAAGTGTAGAAGCTGAAGCGTGTTGTTAAGGCAGAGGACCCAGGCCTGGGGGGCTGCAGGGGAGGGCAGGAGTGCCCAGGAGGCTGGAGAGGGGGCAGCAGCCTTGAGGGACAGAAGAGAAATGAGGACCACCGAGGGATTTGGAGTAGGAAGGACCGTGGTCAGAGGGGCACTAAGAAGTTTACTGTGGTTGTGGAGTGGTGTGGAGAGTGCCGGGAGGGGCAGGCCTGGGGGAGGGAGGCGGCACAGCCACCCTGGGGAGCCCCGTGGGGCACTGGGACAGCAGCTGGGTGGCAGGTATGGCAGAGACCACTCGGAGGCCGGCCGGGTCAGGAGGTGGGTGAGGATGAGGGAGGGGTGGGGGCCAGGGCCTAGGGGCTGAGACTGAGAGGCCTGCAGCTGCGTCCTCACGGGGGTCGTGGGGGCTCATCCCTGGGCACGCGGGAGGGTGCTTCATCAGGAACCTGCAGTAGCCTCTGTAAGGGCTCAGGCTCCTGAACCTTGGAGACACACTTTACAAATGGGGACGCAGAGACCGTGCAGTGGTGGGGGCGGCGGAAGGGCAGGGGGATCGGCTGACCCGGATGTGAGCTGGTTGTCGTGTGTGCCCTTTCACATCTACATGGCCAGGCCTGTAACCAGGACCAGGCTCCCAGGACAGTGAATATGGGATTAAGAGCACGGCTTCGGGCCGTCCTGCCCAGCTGTCAATCCCAATTCCGTCCTTGACCAGTTGGGCAAACGTGGGAAAGTCACTTCCTGTCGCTCATCTATAAAACGGGAGTGATAACTGTGCTCACTTCAAAGGACTTTTGTAAGAATTAAATGCATCCAGATGGGAAAGGTGCTCAGAAGGGTGCCTGGGACATCCCAACCTCAGTGCACCTCAGGGCTGCTGCATACAGTTGCTCAGGTTGCACACTGCACAACTCCAAGGGGTGCCATCTACCAAACAGTCATCATAGATTTCTTTAGTCATCATGACAATTTTCTGGTAGCTGGCAGGACAGGAGCCTGAGAAAAGTGTCTTTTAAAATTTAACAGAAAGTTGCTGAATCGGCCATCAGTGGGGGTGTTCTAGAGCCATTTGCAGTGGGGTCGGGGGCAGACATAAAAGCAGCCCATCAAGAGGCCGGATGGTAAGAAGTCTGCAGAGTGTATGCAGGGTTGGGGGAGGAGAGGGCCTAACCCTTCTGCATTCCTCTCTTTCTGGCTGAGTCTGGTGCCCCCGCTTCCTCCTTGGGAAGTGGGACAGTCCCAAAACCCTGGGCCTCACTGTGGCCTGTGGACTAAGGGCAGCCTCGCTCCCAGGCCCTCCGGTGGCCCAGGACTTTCCTGAGACAGGCGAGGCCAGGAAGCTGCAGCTTCCAGCCAGGGGAGGCCCAAGTCCCCTCTGAATTCTAAGAACAAGTGACAAAAATGGGATGTGATGTTGACGCGAACTTCCTCTGCCTCGGAATGTAAATGTTGAGTTGTTCTCCCTCTGCATTCGATTCTACTGTGGGAAAGGGGGGCGAACGCAGAACAAATAACCAGAAGGCCCCTGCACACCCCATACTCAGCTCTGTGGTGATTCCTGATGGCTCGGAACTTGGCTCCCGCAGCGAACAGGACTGGCCGGTGGTTCCGGGGCCCCCGTCCACCTCCCCTCCTCCTCCCCAGGGTCCTCTGTGCTGCTTCCACCCAGGGAAAACGGGGCTCCTTGGGGAAGTGGCACAGACGCCATATCTATAAAGGGGACACGGTGACCTGTGCTGAATACATGGAGAGAAAAGGGGGTGGTGGTGGGGAGAGCCTGTGTGTGCTGCACGGGGGGTCCCTTGAGTCAGGCTGCTCTCCCCCACCTCAGCTGCCTCCCCTCTAATCATCAGTTGGTGGTGCCCAGACCCCGTCACCCCCAGACTCAGCCACCTGTGCTGACGGGGCAGCTTGGCTGGTGTCCAGGGGTCAGGGGTCAGTCTTGAAAGGGAGGGGGCTTTCCCTCACAAGCCCTGACTCTCAGAGTGGGATGAGGTGCTGGGGCACAGCTGTCGAGCCCCAGAAGGAGACAGGAGACCCTCCCATGTGTGCTGGCCCTCAGGGTGGGGGATGGGACTGAGCAGGGGAGGGGAGGGGACTGGGGCAGGAGGGCTGGAGGAGGGCGAGGGGAGGAGGGGACAGAAGGGTCAGGGAATGGGAGAGTGTGGGCTGTGGGCTGGCCGGCCCCCTCCAGCCAGCCCTCCAAATCCTTTTCTTGGGCTCCTCGAGGGCCATTTATCTAAGGCCCGGGCCTTCCCCGCAGGCTTCTGTCAGGCAGCCGAGAGGCTGGGGGCAGGGGGGTGGTGTCCCCAGAGAGTGGAAGGCTCAGAAAGCAGGACCCCACCTTCCTTAGGCTGGGGGTGCATTCTCCTACTGGGGGTGGGGGGAGATGTCAGCGAGACCTCCAGCGCCATGACCCCCTGTGGCTGTATGCGAAGTATCCCAGAGTCCCAAGCGTCACCCTCCAGAGAGAGCCAGGGGATTTTTCCTGCTCTGCTGAGTGACTCTGAAGATACCAGCGCCTGGCTAATCTTCCTTCTGTTTAGAAATGCAGAGTAATTTGCCCGAATGGGGATTGCTGCATATTTATACTAATGTCTGTGTTTAAAGCTTATGAGACAGGGAATTGCTGAGAGATGTCCATTAGCAATCTATACAGACTGCAATTATTTCTTTATGGTGTGTGGTTTGACTGCAGAATATTTTATTTCAAGGGAAGGAGTGAGCTTTGCCCTCTGTGTTTTCTTAGGAGCCCAAATAAATCATGAAGAGCAGGAAAGAAGAGCAAAGAGGCAAGAGTAGAAGGAGAGTGACCTTTCAGGATTCCGAACCTTGACTACTCCACACCAGAACTCCTTCATTCTTGGAATCTAAATGTGTGCACCCAAGGCAGGTGGGGGGGAGATGAGCACATGCAGGAATGTGGGTGAAAACCAGAGCATCTTCCCCAGGCTGGAGACCCCGCTTGCACTTTATCAGCCAGAAGCGCTGGTGGAGGGGCCCTGTCAGAGGGAACCAGGAAAAGGGAACGAGGAGTATCCTCAGAACACCCCACTTCTGACCTCCAGCGCCCCTCCCCTATTTCCACTCCAGCACAGAAGCTAGAAAGAAAAGCAGGTTTTGATTTGAAACGAAATAAGCCTCAAATCCCCAGACCAAGGTGCTCTGAGATCTGCAGATTCTGGCAGACACCAAAGTTTTCCTCTGCGAGTGAGTGAGACACACACAGCTGGAACACCTGGGGACCCCGCCAGACCCTGGCCCGTCTCCTTCCGCCAGCGTCTGTTGGCGCGTGGCCTTCACCTGCCAGCAACGTTGCTCTCAGCCGTTTGCACTCTTCTTTCTGGCCTCAAAATAGTTCACCAGTCAGTCGCTGCTGACGTCTCACTGCCTTCTTGCACAGAAACCTTTTCCAAGAGGCGCTGGGGTCCAAAAGAGGGACAGATGGTCCCTTTGTTTTTATAACACAGCCAGTCTTCTGATGTGGAGCGCTGTAAACACAAGTTTTGCCTTTAGCTGATGTTCTGTGGGCACAATAAGTGCTGCTTTGTACTCTTAAGCAACTGTGGCTGGTGCCAGCTGGGAAGGAAAGTGAAATGGGGCGAAGCGCTGGCGCAGTCTCCAGGGAGGCCTTGGACCCAGCGTGATGGGCAGTGCTCAGTCTGCAGCCAAACCTGGGCTCTGCAATGCTCCGGGCGCCCCTCGCTTCTGGAAAACTGTCTGCACACCTTCCCCGAGCCCAGGGACCAAGCGGTACCACTTCCTCTTGGGCAGCAGCCGTTTTGGACATGCTGGAGGCCTGGCTGTGTTTCCATGCACCACTCCCAGGGGGTCCTGGGGCTGGGCTCTAAAGGCTGCGGCCGAGACAGATGCCATTCAAGAGATCCAGGAGCCAGCGGTCAGTGTGATCACTTTCTCCCTTGAGTCATTTACCACGGGGCTGCCCATCCCTATGGCCACTGCAGGTCAATCCAGAGACTTTGCAAAGGACAGAAATGGCTGGCCGGACACATCTGTTGCTCCCACAAGGAGCCAAAGGCTGTGCTGGGTGTCAGCGGGAAGCCAATTCCCCCAGCTCTAAACTGGGGCTCCTCGTTTCTCAGCATCTGAGACAGAAGGTGCCAATAACTACTTCTAAATGGAGGTGCTGCTCTTTGGTAGATTTCAAGAATTTCATGAATTTAAGAGGGCATAAGCTCAATTAATAGATCTCATTAACCTCAAAGATGTATCATCTTTGCACGGAATTGGCTCCTTTATAGGATGACATGCTCCATTGACTTTACTGCATCGGTGGTGACTTGTACAAGGTGTGGGATGTGCAGTGATGGGAGACAATCCCCAGTGTCTCTTGCACCAACTGACTTCTCAGCCCCAGCGGTCTCCGTGCTGGCCAGTGCCCATCACGGATTTACTCTGGGAATCGAGACCACCCACCTGCCCATTCTTCCTTCCATCACACACTTTGAGAGATGAGGAAAGAATTCAAAGATCACACATTTATATCCAGAAATATCAGACATACAACATAAAACATAAGACATAAAACAGCTGCCGTAGGATTGCCCACCCTTAGCCCAAACACGCCCGGTGACAACACACGCCACACCTGGAAGCTTCAAGGTGTGGGGCAGTGAAAAGGGTGCGGCAGAGGCAAGCAGTTTAGAGACTGAGGCCCACCCTACCTGGGCAAGTATCTTACCCAAGCCTTGGTTTTCCATCTGCAAATCGAGGCTAATAACTGCCTCACAGGGAGGCTGCAGGGATCACACAAATGCAAAGTGAACAGGTGATGAATAGAAGATGGCAGGTCCGAGATCAACATCAGCTCCCCACCTCCAGGCCCTTCTGCAAGATGGCAGCACAGTCGGGGTCTCCCTGCACTGCCTGCCCCTTGGAATAGGAATCTCTCATCCACAGCATCACAGCAGGACAAGCCTCCGTTCTTGGGTGGCGTCATTTCCACCAAGACCCAGGGAGAGGCCACATGTCTACTTCTCTGCTTTCTGGGATGAGCGGCATTAAATTAGGAATTCTAGAATCACTGCTCAGAGCAAAACAAAACAAAACAAAAAACAAAACCCTTGTCTCATAAAACTGTTTAGCCCAAGAAGATACTGAATATCGCCATGTAGAAGACTGAAACACAGGAATTATTTTCGGATCAATCAGAGTTTCTGAAACTTGCCTGTTCAAATAGCCAGATGGACTAAGAGCCTTCAGACTCACCATATGGCCGTTCTTAAACTTAGGGGCCTCCGAGGTCCCTGGCAACAGGTTCTGTTTGGGGTTGAGTGGCAAGCAAAGCCCTCGGAGCACGCCAACTGGCCCACTGGGCCTGGCTCTTGCTGGCCTCTGGACTGACGTGGACCTGCAGCCCGGCCGTTATGGGTGCACGTCCCCTGGAAAGGGCTGCGCTCTCTAAATGCATCGCAACTTACTGAAATAACCACCACAGAGGGACAGTGTTTACAAACCACAAGTTAAGAGAAAAGGCTCCCCCAGTGTTTGCAGGACCCGGAGGGCAGGGCTGTCCCCAGGAGAGTGCGCCAAGCAGGCATTTCCAGGAGGCCCCCATCCTGCTCCTCATGGATGATGTCCCCCCTTACCCTGTCCAGCCCCACTCCCGGGCCTCGTGGTGCCATAGATGGCCTGAGCCCTTTTCTGAGCAGTGTGTCAGTCTAGTCCCTCCTTTGCCTTCTCCTCCTGCTCATTCCTTGGGCGGCTGCAGGGGGCATGGGCTGCCCCTTGTGGGGGTGCTGCTCCGAGCGCAGCCGCCTTGCAGCGGGCACCCCCCGGGCAGGCCTGAATGCTGCTAAGCTCGTCTGGGGCCCTGACTCTGTCGTGTTCAGTCTGTCGGCGAGAGAAGGTTTCTGGGAGGTGGCACTCTCGGTAGCAGACGAAGTGATTTCACCCCTGGGGAATGGGGGTGGTTGCGTGGAATTCTCCAGGGACAGTTTCTTGGGATAATGTGATATTTTGGTGACACCTCTGAATCTCAGTCTCCCCACCTATAACATGAGGGTTTTCCCCAATGACTTTAAGGTGCTGTGCTATTCTAAGAGTCACTATAGTGGGGTGGGTGGCACGGGAGTGGTTGAGAGGAGGGGTGGACTGTTGCTTTGGGATAATTTTCCCCTAGAGAGAGACAGGTGCTGAGCCGTCGGGAGGACACAGCTGGGGTGGGGCTTAGGCTGGGTCAAGACACACCTGACCCCTGGGCTTCAGAAGGAAATAATGAAAAAACTCAATGGAAAGGTTGACCCAATAACACCACCAGAACTTGACAGGGCGGAAAGGCTCAGAAACGAAGGGGGCTCTATAAAAAGGAATTATCAACAATCCCAATCCCGTCTACAAGGGAGGGGAGGACCCCACAGAAACCAGTGTCGTGAGTCAGACTCCCAAGAGCTGCTTTCTCTCCTCTTACTTTGGAAGTTTGAGGTGTGTGTGCGAGCACGTGTATGAGTCTGCATTTTGCATGAATAAGCCACGATCATTACAGAAAAGCTAGAATATCCACCATGTGTTGCTCAGATCCACGCAGGGGATAGTGCCCTCTCCCCTGAGCTGCCCGGCTTGTTGCCCACATCCTTTTCCTAAGGGCTTTGGCAAGCTGGAGCATGACCAGGAGGACACAGTGCGGAAAAGGGGCCCCTCCCAGGACGAGCAGCTCAGGTCACCGAGGTATTTGGTCAGTATGAAAGGAAATCCTGCCATCTTCCGACATCTGAAGGGTTGTCATGTCGAACAGGGACCAGTTCTGCTCTGAGTGATCCCACAGGCCAGTGCTGTGGAAGTTACCAGATCACAGCTCTTGGCCATTTAACAGGAAGGACCACTGGGTAAAGGGTGATGCTGGCAGCAGCCCCTGCTAAATACCCAGGGACAGAGCAAATTCCTGCTCTCGCTAGACAACCTCTCAGATCCTCCCAGCACTGAGCTCCCATGGACATAAAAAATCAACCCCAAACATGGATGGTTCTCATAGTAGAACCCGTGACGCCGGCGCTGGCAGAAACTGGTGAGGAGCTGGTCTGCGCTTGCCTGGGAGGTGCGTGGGCCCGGGCCCGGGGCGCTCGGCAGTGACCACACTGAGCGGTCACTTGGAAGAGAGGAGGAAGAGACAGAGAGAGGCCAGTGGGTTCACGATGCGAACCCTGGTCCCACAGGCTGCTGGCAGATTCAGCAAGAAAAGAAGAGCATTTGCTCGAGGATGTGCCAAAAATGCTCAGGCTTCCCTCTAAGGTGTACTTTTTTTTTTTTTTAATTTTTTTAAATTTGCACAAGACGTACTTTTTTTTAAAGAAGAGAACAGGCAGTGACAACTATTTTGGTAGACAGCAACCTTTTGGTCATATTTTTTCCATATTTTGAGTTCCTAAAATATTACACTCATATTATTATTATTAATATTTTACCATCTACATTTCTAGAACAGTGAATGGGCTCCTGGATGGGATGTAATTTCAACCACGAACCTTTTCGTGCCATGTTTTCTCCAGTTTTATTGCATGATTTGGGGTGCCCAGTGCCCCCTGCCCTCCTTGTCACATGGGTGCAAGCAGCAGGCAGACCCCACCTTCACCCAGGGGCCCCCCACCTCTCAGAACTCACCCACAACCTCAAAAACAAAATCTCGAGGAGCCAGCTTGGTGTGACATGGTTTTCCTGGCAAAGTCAGACTTTTCTGGCAAAGTCGACAGGAGGGAGAGAGGAGGTTTACAGAGAACTTCCGGACCCTAAAGGTGCACGGATCTCCCAGTCAGGGGCTGATGGCTCCGAAATGCTTCCGACCCAGATCAGAGCCCCTGAAGATGGACGGGTCTTCACCTTGCCGGACTCGCATGGCCTCCGAGGTTGATAATACGGCCCCTCCCCCAAGGTCACGGTCCCTCACCTGCCACACGCTGACGGATGAGGCCTACTTGGCCGAGTGCCCTGAGTCTGGGGAACGGGACTTCTCCGACGGTCAGCTACAACTGCCCCGAGCCGAACCTGTCTCACGTCGCAACAGGCCCTGTGAACCGTTTAAGTCATGTATGCACGTGTGTGTGTAACCCCGATAGATGAATCTACTGAAAAATCATAGTTCCCTGTCCCTGGCACTTACCCCCAGCATTCTCCCGCAGGACTGGCGTTTGTAAACCACCTGCCCTGCCCTGGCCCCACTCTCCTGTTTCGGCTGCCTCCGAGGCCCAGCCTGGACGTCCCTTTCCTCCAGCTCCCGCAGCCCTCACTGCTGGCACTGCCGTGTCTCCCCAGAGGGAGCACAGACTTGCCCATCTCCCCAGGTCCGGAACACGGAGGCATCACACCAGCCCCTCGTCCAGGGGAGCCGGGACCTGTTCCCGGCACGGCAGCTGATCCCGCTTGTGTCTTTTGTCTGGTGTGTGGGAGGAGTCACGCTTGGGTTCTGCACGCAGCAGGTGCCTAATATGTTACCCATGATACTCTATACATGCTGGTGACAATGCATGGGGGTGTGTGTGACATGACTCAGGCCCTTGGTGGCCTCTGAGTGTCACTGGCCAGGCCCTAGTGCCTTGTCCCTGCTGGGTTGTCGGGACCAGGGCAGCTGGTGCCTGCTGTGGCTCTGCTGCTTCCAGAAGGTCCATGGAAGGAAGGAAACGTTCCTTCCCTTTGTTCCCACCTGAAAAGCCGACTTCCCATCAGCAGCCTAACTCCCCAATCCCCGGCTGTCAGGTAGTCAGGGGCAGAGCAGGCCTTCTCACTGCAAGGGGCTCAGTAGAGACTGGACGAAAAAGCCCACGCCCCTCCCACGCGTGGTCCAAAGCCGAGCGCCAGGAGGCCCAGGACGCCGTGTCCCGCCGGGGCCCTGTCGAGCAGCGGAGCTCTGGGAGGGACACTAACGGGCTGGGGTGGCTGGGCTCCCCTCCTGCTCCGAGGGCAGCACATTCCCGGGGTGGCCTGGCCACCTGTGCCACATCTCCCAGCTTGCTTGGTTTGCTTACCATCAGATGAATGTTAACAGAATGATTAAGCTCTAGACAACCTTCCAATTAATAATTAACAAGCCCCTAGAGGACAGGCCCTGTGAAGGGGGAGGAGGGCTTTCTGAGGCAGCGCTGGGAGCGGGGTTTCTTGGAGACCCATGTTTCCTGGGTGGGGGGTGTGCGTGTGTTGGGGGCAGGAGCTGGAATGGGGGTGGTAGGGTGGTGGCAGGATGGTGGGTTTGGTTCCAGATCTGATCTGTGTTGAGGGTGAGGTCGATCAGACTTGGGAGATGATGTCAGACAACAATCCTGTAAAAACACTGACGGCCCAGAGCCAAGCTGCCCTGGATAATATTTCCTCCCCAGGCTTCTTCAGGACTTGACGTAGCGGTGGCAATAACTACACCCAAAGTTACTGCAAGCTTTCTACATACAGGTGCTGAGTGAAGGGCTTCCCATCCATTACAGCATCCTCAAGGCTTGCCTATGAGGATGGCACTGTTGTTAGCACCATATTACAGATGAGGAAATCGAGGCCTGGGGATACCCGTTTTCCAGCACAAGTCTGTTTGGTGAGGGGGCAGTGGATTCTGAATTCTACTCAGGTTGTCTGATGCTGAACTCGGGCTCCGGACCCCTTCCACGTCCCTGCCACCTGCTCTTAAAGAACCCTCTAGGCCCCGGCGTTGGTGGTTGTTGGCATGTGTGAGCTCTGTGACTTTATTTGTCCCATCTGTGGCTGTGGCTGTGGAGGAGGGTCCCCCAGTGTCCTTGGCACCCTGATATCAAGCTGAGTGTCCCAGGATGCTGCCTGCTCTGAGTCCTGCCATGACAGACAGCTCCTGGAATTAGGGGGAAGTCACAGAGATAGGCTGGTTCCTTCCGGAGTTATGGCAACGCTGGAGGATAATAAAGTGTTAGCGTGGGAGAAGGCAATTGTTTTCTTCTGTTCAAAATGGACCCCGGGAGCCAGTTGCTTTGAACATCACGAGGTCAACGCTATCTCCTAAGACTCTGGAAGGCAAACGGTCTTTGGCTTTGTCATGTTACCCTGGGCCCCTAAAAGGCCATGGATATTGAAAGATGGTTCTGACCTGGCAGTGATCACAATTACAGCAAACGATTTTATGATGATGAACTATGTGCCAGGCAGAATGCTTTACATAAAGTAACTCAACCCTCGCAACCACTGTCACCCTTTTTATAGAGAAGCAAACGGAAGCAGGATTTGAGATCCTGCAAGCTCTTGGGCAGGTGTCATGGTGGACGTGCCTGGGGGCTGGAGGAACTCTGGAGCGCCTGTGGGTTTGCAGTGGGGCAGGTGTGCAGGGGCCGGCTGCGGGATGAGCGTCCCATGTGGGGTCTGTCCATGCAAGGGGGTGGCATCTGCCCAGAGAGAAGTCACGAGACCTCAGTGGAAGATCCCCAGCCTGGTGCTTCGTGCCCTCATTCATCGAACGCACCGTGAGCATCTCTCAGGGCCGGCTCAGGCTTGGGAGCTACAGTGGAGCAGGGCTGGAGGCCTGGCCTGTCCCCACCCTGGAGCTCATGGTTGAGTTGGGAGAGAGGCACATCTCCCAAAATGTGCATCGCAGGCCCCAGCCCAAGCCCCAGAACACAGCTGGTTGGGCTCTGACCCCAGGCCTGCAAGTGAGGCTGAGTGGCCAAAGATGACGGGGGGGGGGGCAGCCAGGAGCCACATCCTAAAGTGGGCACTATCTGGACAGCAGCGGGGCCCCTTGAAGGCCACTGGGGGAGGGGGATGCCAGGCCTGCATCTGCGTTTTTAAAAGACCACTGTGGCTGCACTGGGCCTGCACTGCGGGGGGACACACTATGGAGACCACTGGTCCTGGCCAGGGGCAACCGTGGCCTGAAAGGGGTGTGGTGCAGGGGTGCCAGGCCATAGAGGGGAGGTAAGAGGGAGAAGCCTTGACCTCATTTTGGATTTCGTGCATAGGGGAGAACGGGCGAGGTGCAGGGCACCCTCAGGGTTGGGTTTGGATTTCTGGAAGGACTTGTGGTGTCGTGTGCTGAGACAGAGGCACAGAGAGCACTGGGCTGCGGTGAGATGATTTCAGCTGGAACAACATTTTCTGCCTGTGGGCTAACCTGGGCTCAAACTGCTTTACCACAAATTCCCAGCATCTTCTGGAAGATATACTGAGTTTGCAGAGAGACTCGTGTCCGGGGCACACTCTGGACTTGCAAGGAGGGATGGGATCTGTGCGGGGCTCCCCGGCTGGGGAGAAGAGTTCCCAAAGTCCCTGCCAGGGAGGTGTGGTTCATAGCCTCCCTTTTGGGGATGGGGAGGTGGAGGTCCTATTAAGTGGCCTGACCAGGGGCTCCAGCCCAGGGAACAAGCCTGGGCTTCTCGTGACTCTTCTGCACCGGGGACAGGCCCTGGCTTCCCACCCCTCTACTAGCTGCACCTTTTGCCGAACTCTCCAGACCCTGGGCCGGAGCTGACAGCAGGAACAGTCCCTGGCATTCAGCAGGAGCAGAGCCCATGTGCTTTCACGCCCACAGTCCCATTTAACCGTCCCCTAAGCCCTGCGGGGTTGGTATTGCCATCCCATTTCAAGACGGGGAAAGGACGGCTGGGCCACACAGCTAGCTGCAGAGTGGAATTCAAACCAGTTCCCGTCCCAGAACCCATGTTCTTATTCACCATGCCTCACGTGTCCTGACACCATCCTGTCTGTCACCGCAGAGCGCAGAGCCACTGCTGCCCATGCAGACTGACGTGCGGAGGCCAGAGGGTGATCTGTAGAGGGCAGGGCCAGGGGTGGGAATGGGAGGAGACGTGGGCCTGCAGCACGGGGACCCTCCGGCCTGGGCAGGGAGGCCAAGCCCTCTAGACGGGCTCCTCAGGGCTCCTCACCCCTGACCTCCAAAGCCTAGAGTTGGACGAGACATCGCCCCACCCCAGGTAAACCTGAGGGAGCAGGTGCAGCCTGGCTGATTCCGAGACACGCGGGTGACGATACGATAGCCTTTCTGCAGCTCACCACTGGGCCCAGCGTCTGGGGCTCTAAAAGGTCTCCAACCACCCTGGAAAACACCCAGATCCCTCTTTGGAAGAAGGCAGGGGCTAGAAACAACCACATCAAGAGCCTCCGTCCCTGACATGAGCTCCGTAACCAGAGACCAGCTGGCTCACGTGGAGCCAGCTGCGGTGACCTTAGGTTTCAAGGTCTCATCAGGGCTGGGGGTTGGCCAACACCGCCGCCGCCACGGATGAGCTCCGGGGTTCCACTGCGACAACAAGACCCAAAGGATCAGGTGCCTTCTCACAGGATTTGGATGGAATTAATTCTCTTTTCTTCCCTTATCACTTTGCACACATGAAATCTATTTTTAATTACCTTTCAATACATAATCTACAAAAAGTGCCTACAGATGACTTCCACCCACTAACGGTTCTTGGAGAAAGAAAGATCCATCTTGTAAGTTTCTTAAGAAAAAATCTATATGTACTCAATGCATTTAGATAACACTCATTAAAGTGACCTGCATGCATGCCGGCTTCTCTGGTCACAGATGGGCGACAATCACTTGACCTATTGCAAATCAAAAAGCATTTCCACACCACCTTTATTTTCCAATTGGTTAAGTTTTAAATTAAAGTCCCAACACCCTTTTTGGGAGAGCTGACTAACAGCCCCAGCTGAAATTTCAGCTCAGTCAATTGGAAGATAATTACAAGAAACAAAATGTGAAATTTTAAATCAGGGCACTAACGAAGTCTAAAAATACCAGTGGCCCACTCCTCTGGTAGGCACGAACTGTTCTGCACAGAGGGGATCTTTCCATAATTACCCAACCCATGAGAGGCCAGCCTGTTACGTCAAACAATGGGAGGGAAAAATCTTGGGACTTTAATGAGCTAGATCTTAAGGCTTGCCTTCTATGGTGGATCTTGTTATAATTCCTTGTGAGGTTTGAAATGGGGAACAGAAGAAAAGGAAAGGTTTTTTTTTTTGGTGTGTGTGTTGGTGCCGTCACACTGCGTCTCTAGCTTTCCGCCCGAGCCAGCTGTCTGTCATCTACGGGTGTGAAATCAACTGGGCTTCCAAGATGTAAAATCCCTAGGGGCAAAATTTAAAAGTGACCCCCCAAATCCAAACCATGTGCTTCTGTCAGAATATGACTCTAACATGGCAAGTTTCAAAGACGTGTTTAAAATTCAGTTTCTTATTAAAAAAAAATGCAGTTGTTTGACATTAGATCTGACAGATAAAATTATAGCTTCAGCAATAAAGGCTTGTAAGAAAGGAGAAATTACTTAAAACACGCATGCATGCACACACACACACACACACACAACCCAACCCACCAGGCTCCATTTTGAAGCATTTGTATGTATGTGCTCCATCGTCTTTACCTCATCTGTGGGGGATGAATCAGCCAACGAAGGCCGTAAACAGAGAAGCAAGTTAAATGTAATTTCTGGGGACGCAGCCATCTAGCTGGAAACTATCCACGGGTGGTCACCGCTGTCCCTGGCTGGAGCTGGAAGCTCATGTGGCTCTGCAGAACGGGGGGCCGTGGCTGCTTCCTAGGCCCATGCCACCCCTCGCCCTCCCCTGTACCCAATCTACCCAGGGGGCTGGAAGAGGGAACCCCACCAGGGACGGTCTCTCTTCTCCTCTCCTACCCGGGGGCTGGGGACCACCCCTCTGGCCTCTCGCTGCTGCCTGTGTCTTCCTGATCTCACGGGGTCTGCAGCTGAGGACGCCCAGACGGGTGAGGTGGGTTCTGGCTGGGGGCTACGGCCAAACCTGGGTCTCCAGCCACCTTTCTGCACAGAGAGATCCCTCGACTCTTCTTCCTGGATCCCTGCCTGCCACTTGGCAAGCCAGATGCTGCACCAGTCCCAGGGGGCTCCCAGGGGGCTCCCAGGGGGCCTGTGTGCCCCCAGGGTGGCGGGAGGGACGCCCACCCACCCACTGCTCAGGCTGTGCCCGGCTCCCACTGCCCCAAGCACCAGAGGCGGCGGCTCAGAAACTGGAAGTTTTTTTTTTTAAACTAAAGGGAGAGGGAGCTTAACCAAAACAATTCAAACCAAAGATCAATTTAGTCAATTTTTTAAAAAGGATCTTAAACAAAGCAAGAGTTTACCAGAATTTAGATGTAATTTTCTATAATTTTGTTATTTAAAACGAGTGCTGATTTCCAAAACAAAGGCAGTCAGGGCTCAGTCAGATTGGGAATTAAAACCAACAGAGAACCAGACATGGGCTTTGTTGTTGGGATGTTTGACAAGGCCTGAAAATTGCTCAAAAGGATAAAGACAGAGACTGGTGGAGTGCCGGCGGGAGAGAGAAGGCCTGGCTGCACCCCGGGCTCGCGAGACGGGGTGTCAGGGGTGGGGGGGCAGCTGGGCCTCGAGTGAGGGAGCCGCCCTGCCCTGGGCTGGGACCACCCAGCCCCCCTTCCCAGCCGCCCTCCTCCTCCTGACCCCAGCAGCCTCCAGCTCGGGGTGACGGGGAACCCCACGAGCCCCGGGCCCCCGCGCCTCCTGCCTCCTCGCACAATCCAGCCGTGCAAATCCCCCAGACAGACTCCAAGGGTAAGGCCCATCTGGGGGTGCCCTCTGTCCTGACGGGGGTGGGGCCCAGGCTGGGGCTTGTCCCTAGACTGGCCATGGTGGTGGGCTCCCTTCCCCGGGCTCTGTCCTTGAGGATCTGCCTCGGAGCTCCCTGCAATGAAAAGGCCAGGGCCTCTTTTCCAGAATCTCACAGAACTGCCTTAGGCCCTTGAAACAGAAAATTCCAGTGGCTCAGGATAGTCTGGCAATGTCTGCTGGGCCTCTCCTCCCAAGGCACAAGAGAGTGCTTTTCGGGGGACAGACATAGCCAAAGCAGGCTCTGACGTCCTCCGGGCAGCGTGGACGCGGCCAGGGGCTGAGGGCTGGCATAGAGGGCGTCTTTCCTGTGCTGTGCTTTGGCCCGGTTTTGGGAGTCGGAGGTGAGGCTGGCTCAGGGCAAGGGCAGTGGGCTTTGCAGGCTCTCCCCCACTTCCTCCTCCCCCTCCCTCTTCCTGCCCCCTCACACCCGCCCTTCCTTGCCCTGCCCTCCCCATGTTCCCTCCCAGCCTGAGGCTGGGCTGTCTCCGGCACAGGGAGGCCCCATCACGGGCTGACCCGGCCCCCGCTCCCCTCTTCTCTCCGTGGCCACGGCCATGGCGGGAGCCACCGACGCAGGCACATGGGGCGGGGGCGGCAGGACTTACCTTTAGGGTGCCCCGGGTCGGTGAACTCGTATTTCCCCACGCCAATGGTCCGTAGCATCTGCAGCGCGGGGGCCGAGTCAGTGGCGGGGGGCCCATTGGTTGCGGGGGCACCGCTGGGGAGAGTGGCAGATGGCTGGGCAGGCGGCGGTGCAGGCAGCAGGGGCCCTGCCATGTGGCCGTTGCCCACGGCGGCGGGTCCCGGACGGGCCAGCTGCCCCACGCCGGGCAACGTGGACACGGCCAGGGGCTGAGGGCTGGCATAGAGGGCCTGGGAGGGCATGCTGACCACCACGCTGCTCAGGGGCAGGGAGGGCGGCTGGGGGAGCGAGTAGTGGCCTGGCATCAGCGGGAGCTGGGGCCCCACGTGGGGAGGCAGAGAGGGGGTCACCCCGATGACCGGGGCCTGGACGTTGACGGCCGGGCTGAAGGTGGGAGGCTGGGCCACTCCGTAGGAGTGCGCGATGAGGGCGGGCTGGCTCCCGGCGGCCACCGTGGTCACCCACGGCCCTGTGCCTGCAAGGGAGACAGAAGAGATGTCATCTTCTGGATGCATGGGCTTGCTCAGCAAACACCACCCGCCCCAGGTCCTGGGCTGGGTGCTGGGGTCCCTGGGGTGCATGAACACCTGCTTTAGGGGTATGTGAACAAATGGCCTTGGGGGCTAGAGGGGGAGCAGGACCTGGCTGGGCAGGTGGGAGGGGCAGCAGAGTGGAGCCCTTCCAAGAGACCTGGCTTCGGATCTCCACTGTGCCACGCACTAGCCAAGTGTCCCAGGCAAGCTATCTTCTCTGAGCCTCAATCTTCTCCTCTGTTAGGCGCAACCAAAATACCTACCTCGAGGGACTACTGGGAAAATGAAATGAGGAAAATGTATTTGAAAAAAATTGAAACCACCTAGCAGAGTTTCCAGCACACAGTAACTCTTCTCCATGGGCTGACCTTCCGCCTTTGTTTTCGGAGAATCGCCTTGGGGGGAGGGGGCATTTGCCAGGCAAGGTGAGACCAGAGCTCGGAGCCCTGTGAGGGCTGGTGGCTCGGGATGGGTAAGATGGGGTAGGGTGCAGGAGGAGGTGTGGGGTGTGGGGTGTGGGGATGGGGCTGCCCCCCCAGGGCCTCGCTGGACACTGGGCTTTGTCAGAAGCCACCTGTGCCCGGCCAGCCCTGGCAGGAAACATAAGAACCCACTTGAGCGCTTAAGGAAATTCCAGCTGAACAAGGGGGCCCAGGCAACGCTCTCAAGATCTGATACTAGACACAGGTCAGCAGAGTCCAGGCCAGGAAGAGCAGGCCCCCGGGTCCCCTCAGCTGAGCTGACACTGAAGTGACCCGAGCTGATCTGTGGGTGTCAGGGAAGACTGGCCTGGTGACGCCTCTGGGAGAGAATGAGGAAGGAGATTGGCGACTGGGGGTCCAACTCAGGACCCCAAGTCCAGGGGCTGGAAGTTGAGGTTGAGCGTTCCTTCTCAGAAACAAGATGGCGAGGCAGGGGGCAGCAGCCAAGAGGGCAGGGGGCTGTCAGGCCCCTGGGGTTGCTGCCGTGGTGGGGAAGAGCAGGTTGTGGGAGTCGGACACCCCCAGCGGGAGCCCTGGTTCTGCCCCTCCCCGACTCAGGGGCCTCAGGCACAGGCCCCGAGTCCACCTCCTCATCTGCATGGGGTCAGTAATACACCAACCTCCTAGGTTTGCTGCGAGGATTAGGGCGACACGCAGAACAAGGCATGTAAGGAACGTGTGACAAATATTTATGATTTTGATAATGAGAGAGGGCGTACAACACTAGAAGCCGGCAAACATAGGGTTCCTGGGATTCCATCAAGTCAGCGAGATTCTAGGCTGGGGTTCCTAAGGGCAGTAGTACCAGGCCTGACGGCGAGGAGCCAGGGCCACTGCAGGCCAGCACGGGCATCCGAAGGACAAGCACGTCATCCCAAGCCCGTTCCCTCCGCGATTAGCCAGGGAGCTAAGGCATGGGCCAGACCTCAGACAACTCTCTGGTGAAGACAGAGCCACACAGCACATGCAGGGGATTTATTTATGGCTGGGGAAGACCCAAAGGGAGGGCTCCTGGAAGGTGCCACAAGCCCTGTCCAGCACGTTTATCGATGACTTGGGTGGTGACACAGGGGACGCCATGCCTGAGCCCGCAGATGACAGCAGCGGGAGTGTGGAGAATATGTCAGCAGCGAAGCCACATCCAGGAGAAGCTAAGAATCACGGGGAAGATACGAATGAGGCCTTGTCCTTGGTGCCCAAGGTCACAGCAGCCCACGGCAGGTAGGGGTGTTAGCATTTGGGACAGCTTGTGGCACCCCTGAGTGGCAGAGGCCACCTAAGGCTGCAGAGGTCGAGGAGGGCCCTGGGTGAAGGGGGCCTCCTGTGGGCTCTGGTGTTGCACGTCAAGAGGGAAGCAGAGAACAGAGCAATTCCCTGGAAGATAAAGGGCCTGGAAACCATGGGCTCCGGCCCGGCTGAAGGGCTCCTGTAGGAGGTCTGGGGGTGCCAAGGGGGTCTCCAGATCTCTGAGGAGCTGTCAGGTGGAAGGTCAGGCAGGTGTGTTTCGTGAATCCCAAGGGGAGGTCTGGGACAATGGGAGATAAAAGGGAAGAAGAATTGGGAAGCCGTGGGGGGTGTTGAACCCCCAGACCCAGGGTTGGGGCACCCTGTTCTCATGTGACCACTGATCTGGCAAAAAAAATTCTGTCCTAAATTGGAGCACTACGAGTGACCAATGATCCGAAATAAGCAGAAGGAGATTCAAAGTCACGCTCTGTTCCCTGAGCAGGAGGGAAAGGAACTCCCTGCCTGAGGGGTGGGCTGCGGTAGGCCCCTCAGTCAAGATGGGCTGTGGAGGGGTTGGGGGCCCCCGGGGGGCCTCTTGCAGCCCCACCCCCCGTGCCCAGCCCTGGAGTAGCCGTCTCCATCTGTCCGTCCACTGATGAGGCACACACCTGGGTTGTCGCTCTCCCTCATCTGCTTGGAGGGCGGCTCATCCGTGTCCCAGGGCGTGGACTGGTTGACGGGTGTCTGTCCCCACCGGATGCTGGTGGCGAGTCCCTGGGACTGACTGTCTGCTTTGGAGATGCCGGGAGCCTGCGGGGAAGCAAAGGATGTGAGCACAGCCCTGCTGGGGCCACTCAGGGCCACCCCTGGAGCAGCATCCCCACTGCCTGTGCCATGTCCGGTCCTGGGGCCATGGCAGGGTTTTGTGGCCTCTGCCAGGCTCAGCCCACCCAGCACCAACCCAGCCACCCCCGGGGCTGCCCACTCCACCTGTGTGACCCCGAGGGTAAGGGTGCTGTCCCTAGCCCTGGGGTCACTGATAAGCCACAACCACACAACCGCTACCAACTCATCCAGGGCTGAGCACCCATGGGCACCCCAAGTCTGGCCCTTTGACGCCCAGGGAGACGGCTTGGGCTGCAGGGGAGCTGCTCCAGTGCTCCCCGTCCTGCCCCACACCAGCCTCCCAGCCCCCACAGTCCATCCACAGAGGCCAGGGGCAGTGCAGACCCCAGCACCGGGGCTGAGGCCAGGCGGGGGACTCCTTCCGGGACCCTCAGCTCCGCTCGGCAGGAAGGAGCCCACTCCCTCATCGCAACACCCTCAGATCAGTGGGAAAACAAACCTCAGGGGGAAACACGCGCCAGGACAGCACTGGCCTCCCAGAGCCTCGGATGGGATAGCACATGGTCACCGAAAAGCCCATTTACTAAGAATTCCCAACGAGACAGCAAAACGCTTGCCCATCACGTCAGCTGAGGAAAGCAGGACGGCAGATGACCGAGGCCTCACTAGGGAGCAACAAGTGCAGGCAGGAAGCCAGCAGAGGGCTCGCAGGGGTAGCCCGGGGCGAGGGGTTGACGGGAGCTTTTACCAGTTGGACAGTCGTTTCCGTATTTGCCCTATTTTCTACTATGGCCATTATATATAATAAGCAAAACAAAGAAGCAAACCAACCCCACTGTCGGAGAGGCAGGGATGGGCGGGTCGCCGAGGTGAGGGGGGAGTGTCTCCGCAGAGGGGGCTCGGGAAGAGGGGCCACAGCTCCCGGGGTGAAGGGGAGGTGGGATGGGGTGCACAGGTGGCTGCACACCAAGGACAGCCGAACAAGTCCCGAGGGGCGTCCGCAGGCCCCTCCCGGGAGAGGAGGCCTGGACCTGCAGGTGTGTGGGTCCCACATCCTGGGGGAACCCAACCGGGCACCCGGCTGGCAGGGGGCAGGGGCCGCCGCTGCACCTCTCTGACAAGGGCGACCCTCCCGGTCCCCCCGCGCTGGCACGGACTGGGGGGTTTGGGCGGGGAGGGCGGGAGGGGCTCTCACTGGGGCGGGTGACAAGCAGCGCCTGCCTTAGGGCCTCCCCTGGGACCCAGGGCTGCGCCGAGCTAATTGCATTAGGCTGCACTCTTGTGCACGGAGCAAGAAACAAAGGGAAAGAGCGAATCTCCTGAGGAAAGAACAATTCACCAGAAAAGCTGCCCTATCAGAGGCCCCTGCCCCATTTCTGCCTGTGGGACAGACGGGGGTTTAGGGGTGAGACGGGGGCACTGGTTGGGGATTTAGCCACAGTCACCATCAGTCTTACGGAAGAGCAGAGTGGCTTTCACAGTGTTCTCTAAGTTGAGGACAGCTTCCTACCTGCACCCTAGCTGAAGGATAAAGCATGCATCTGCAGGCTCTCTGGGGTGTGGGGGTTCAGAGGTACAGGGGTTGTGTCCCCCAGAATCAAAGGCTTCTGAGAGGGGAGGAGCCCTTGAGAGGCCCCATTCAGGGCCTGGTTTTGGGGAGACGCATGTGAACTGGGCCCAGCCTCCAGTTACCGGCAGCCCCCCATCACCAACAGTACAGAAACCCGCCCGCCAGTGGGGGACACGGCGGAATCGGCACCACACTGCTGCCCGGGTGTCCTCAGGCCTCCCAGGCAAGGGGCTGTTTTGGTTTTCGGGGTCCTCCCTGGCCGCCATTTCTCACCTGCTGAATCAGCATCCCTGCCCCCACCTAGGAACTTCACAGGATGGGGCAGGACTCGGAAACCCAGAGGCCCTGAGCCTGGCCGCAGCCCCTACTGTTGCCTCCGTGGAGACCGCCTGGTTCTTCTCCACTCTGCACAGCCGGGAATCTGGCTAACCAGGTTCCCAGCTCTAAAAATTCAGGACCTCCCATTTCCCCCCCAAATTTGGGGAGTTTGTGAACTTGGGAAATGGCATGCTTCAACAAACCACATTGCCCAGCCCTCGGTTTCAAAGCCCTCGTGCCAGCTTGCTCACGTGCTCACTTGTTCCTTGGTTGGTCTGTGCATTCAGCAAACAGGTTTCAGACTCCCCAAGGCACTCGGGGACACGGAGGAGGGAGCCTTGGCCCTGCCCTCAAGCAGTCCCCAGCAGCGGCATGAATCAGGTTCCCAGGGCATGGGGGGCACTGTCCCTGGAAGCAGCTCACTGTGCCTGGGTGCCCAGGGCTGGGCGGGGACGGCGGGAGGAGGTTAAGTGTGGTTACAACAGGCCTGCTATTTGCATGTGTTTTTCATGACTATTATAACTGAGTTCTTATGTACAAGAAAGCAGTTCTGCTGTGAGAAGGAAAAACAGTCGTTTTTGTTTTCCTTTAGGACAGAAAAATAAAGCCACTTACATTCTACTTATTGCTAGCAGCGTCTGAAGCTATGAGCAACTAGCAGCTCAGGAGTTTTATTTTATTAAAATAATGAAATGAACATCCTTCCTCCACTCCCTCCAGGAAAAACACGGAACCGTGGGCAGGGGCTTGGCAGAGGCGTGCAGGTGCCCAGGTGTGTGACTCACGAGGAGCTGTTGATGGGGGCCTGTGTG
Organism: Bradypus variegatus; assembly: GCA_004027775.1. Classification (NCBI taxonomy): domain Eukaryota; kingdom Metazoa; phylum Chordata; class Mammalia; order Pilosa; family Bradypodidae; genus Bradypus; species Bradypus variegatus. The sequence goes on along the minus strand of PVKY010002247.1, from coordinate 4,760 downwards.
GCCTGGCCTGAGCTCCCACCTCCTGCAAAGGGCACTGGGTCCAAGGTCAAGGTGTGTGGCCCCCAGAGCCGTGATGCTGCCAGGGGGCTGTGTGTGGGTCCGTGGTACCGGCTCTGACCTGCCATGGCCCAGAACCCCAAAAAGTCCATGACTCCACCAAATGCACCCCAGGCCTCACCAAGCCCAAATGCCTGGCTTCCCTGACTTCCATGTCCCCCAGCAGAGGAGCTGCCAACATGAGAATGCCACAAGAACCAACCAGGAGAACTTCGTCCCAGGGCCCAAGGAGGCAGGCAGGCCTGAGGGTGCCCCACCTTGCCCCATTCCTCTGGGACACCAGTGAAGCCACCAGATGTTTCACCCTTCCCCGGTGTGCCGGCTGATGGCGCTCGCAGAGAGCGGCGGCCGAGGGGAGCCCTCCTCCTGCCCGGTGCCCACAGAGGCCCCTCTGCCCGTCACCAGGCCTGGGCAGGCTTCTCTCAGCCTCCCTTTAATGAGATGCTAATAGGATGCATCATTAACACAGCAGCTTTTTAAACCCTGAGCTCTTGTACATTTTCAAAGGTCACATTTTTACCGCAGCTGACAGCATCCTGCTTCTTTTGGCGACTGAAGAACACTAAAGACCCAGATCCTTAAAGGACAGGGCTCTCGGGGAGCCAGCGGCGGGGACTGAAGATGCCTGCTGGTGAGGAGCTGGGGGCCTCCACCCCAAAACAAGCCTCAGAGGGCACCCGGGGGGAGGGCCACCAACCACCAACCGGTTCTACATCCCCACAGCACTGAAGCCAGAGCACTGTTCTATTTAGGGGACGGTCCCCAGGGCTGTGCAAAGACTGGACTGTGCAGAGGGCCTGCATGGGGGGCTGAGACCCCTTCGGGGAGACAGAGACCCTTCCTCCCACAGAGCACTGTTGGCTTACCAGGCTGTGACCCCATGTGGCTGGGAGAACCCACAGGGGCTGCTTTGTGCTAATTTGTCTACCCAGAGGGAGCACCTTTTTCTAATTTGCACGAAGGTGCCATCCAGGCCAGCGTATCCCCTGGTGGTCAGGGAGGTGGACTCCCCTGGGCAGCCGGGGCTGCCCCCCACCCCTTGTTCTCATCTCTCTGCCCTGAGCGTGTGATGCTCTGGCATTAGCTCCCTGCCTTAGCTCCCCGCCTTTCAGTGTCTGGCCCCACACTGAGCTCCAGGAGGACAAGGAGAGGCCCTGGTGCCCGGCCAGCTGGTGGCTCGCTGCGGTGTGCAGGGAACGAGTGCACGAGGACAGGGTCAGCCGATGGCAGGAGCCGATGCGTGACTGCTGGTTCAGTGAATGAATGAATGCGTGGAGGGCACTTCCGGGAGACAGAACACAAACTGAGTAACAGAACAGAGAAGTGACACTGCGTGATGTGCTCAGGAACCCTGATGCCATTCTGTGTGGCTGCAGTGATGAGTGGACAGTGGGGAGACGAGGTTTTTAGACCCCGGGGGCCTCATGTGTGGGGACCCCATCAACGTTCAACTGGGTGTGCCTGAGGCTGCTCGGAGGCCGGACCCACCCACCCGACTGATCAATCCCCAGTACTCATCAAACCCCTCCTGGGTGCCTGGGTGCCATGACAGGTGTGACAGGAGCAGAAAGGGGCCGATAGCCTATTGGAGAAACAAGAATCCAGCGACTTCCACTGTTTGCCCAAGAAGGTAGGAAGAAGGTGAAATCAGTAAAGCCTGGAGGTCAGGAAAGCTCCCGAGGAGAAGGGGCTGGGGTTGGGCCACCAAGCTGGGGGGATTCAAGAAGGCAGAGGGATTGGAGCTGAAGTCACCACCAAGGGACCCCACAGCCCCTCATGTACTTGCAGTCTAGATACATGGGGTTGGCGGTTCAAAGCCAGGCTCCAGGGTCCACTCCCAGGGTCACGTGGGCCTCGTCTGGGGGACGGCAAGGCCAGTGCCACGTCTCCGTCCTGCTGACGAGCCTGTCTCCATGACCTGAGCCCTGCAGTCTTGACACTCATCACTTGTGTGGCAGAGACGGGGCTGGCCCAGCCTACCTCCCCCTGAGCACCCTCCCACCAGGGAGCCCCCACCCTCCCCTTGGCTCAGGTCATCAGACGAGCATCTGTGCCTACTCTGGGCCAGGGGCACTGCTGGCACCGAGGCCCTGGCGATGGTCAAGGCATAGCCCCTGCCCTCGAGGAACTCACAGCTAGCGGGCCTCCGAGATGACACCAGCTTGGAGACTGAGCCTGGGGGACAGACACATAGTGTCTTGCACCCTCCCCTGATGATGGAGGGACTGGTGGCAAAGAGAAGAAAAGGTACAGTGAAACCACGATGAAGCGAAAATGGGGTACGGGACCAGGGAATGTGCATGGAGAGTCGAAGCTACAGAAAGGAAAACGGCAGGCACGCAGGCTACGGGAGCTCCTGGAATTACTGCTGCTGAGCCTTCAGCTTGGTGCCGAGCAGCCAATCAGCCCAACTGAAAGGGACGCAGTCGACTGTGTACACTGCAAATACCAAAAGACCAAAAAGTCACGTGTGCTGCTCTTGACACACAAATGCAACAGTTTTACGTGCATCCGTCTGCGTTCCCGCGTATTAAGCACATGGTGGGGCAGAGTAAATATTGTAAGGATTGCAACTGCATAAATGCTTTTAGTGCAGCCTCTTCCCCAGCCCAGCCCAGCAGGGTGGAGGCTGAGTAGTGGCCGGTGGGGGACGGTGGGTGGCCTGGAGCTGACTGCACTCCACGCTTGTCCTGCAGCCTCATTTTTGTCCTGTGATTCTCCATAGTGCCCACACGATTTGGGACTGACAAGCCAAAGCATACCCCCCCCCCCCAATCCCTGGCTCTGGATGCTGAAGGCCCCTCTGGGCAGGCCTGGGCCTCTGTGTTTTTGTGACTACCTGGCACCCATATCCTGAGGTTTAGCCAGAAAACTTGCTTTGCCAGCCTTCCTTGCAGTCAGGGCACAGGCCCGTAGCCCAACAGACAAACCCACTGAGGTGAGTCTGGAAGTTGGGGAATAGGAGGAAGCCAGCACAGCTGCAAGAGCACGCCCTGGAGAGGACAGTGGCAGAGGCACACTGATTTGACAGCCCGTGCATGGTGGAGGCCCCAGGGTCCTCAGCCCAGCCTCAGTGGCAAATACTGTCATTTCCTTTTTCTTCTCAGTCTGGGGCAGCTCATTCCCCCAGCAAGAGCAGGTTCTCACACAGCTCTCAGCAGAAGTGAACATGGCTCTGGCTTCTCTCCCCATAGCCATGGGCATCTGGGGGATCCCATCACAAGAGCTGCCAACTCTAGGACTGAGTATTGCTGGGCAGGCCACTCCCTGCAAAGAGTGGACACTCTGCTTCCATCTCATTGTCCCCCACCCTGCAAGGCACATGGGGTCCTCATGATATCCACACCCACTTTCAGGGATGACAGAGGAGGTTTTTTATTTATTATTAGAGAACTTGTGAGTTTACAGAACGATCATGCATAAAATACAGGATTCCTGCACAACCCCCTCCCCAACACCTGTGGAACATTTGTTACAATTGATGATAGCACTTTTTAAAATAATTGCACTATTTTTCTAACCTTTAGCTACACTTGATGAAAGATCATTAAGATACTTCTATCATCCATTATTCACATTAGGGGTATTTTTCACATATACCACCCTATTATTAGCACATTGTATTAGTAGCATACATTTGTTACAATTCATGAAAGAAATTTATTCTACTTGTGCTATTAACTACAGTCTGTCATCTCCAACAGGGTTCCCTGTGTTGTTTAGTCCTATGTTTTAGCTTTCAGTTTTCATTCAAGTAATGTATACATCCTAAAGTTCCCCCTCTTAGCCACACTCACCTACATAGTTCAGGGCTATTGATTACACTCATAAGAATGTGCCACCATCAGCACCATCCATTTCCAAACCATCACCATCAGCCTAAGTAGAAATTCTGTACAAGTTAAGCATCAACTCCCCATTCTCTAACCCCACCCTAGCTCCTGGTAACCTGTATTCTAGATTCTAACTCAGTGAGTTTGCTTATAATAATTAGTTCTTAACAGTGGGATCATACAATATTTTTCCTTTTGTGTCTGGCTTATTTCACTCAAGATTATGTCTTCAAGGTTCATCCATAGCATACATCAGGACTTCATTCCTTTTTACAGCTGAATAATACTCCATTGTATGCATATACCACATTTTGATTATCCATTCACTGGTTGATGGACACTTAGGTTGCTTCCATCTTTTGGCTATTGTGAATAATGTCACTATAAACATTAGTATGAAAAGATCTGCTTGAATCTCTGCTTTCAGTTCTTCAGTTCTTCTGGGTATGTACCTAGTAGTGGGATTGCTGGATCATACGGTAATTCTATATTTAGCTTCCTGAGGAACTGCTGGACTGTCTTCCACAGCGGCTGCACCATTTTACATTCCCACCAGCAATGAATGAGTGTTCCTATTTCCCCACATCCTCTCCAACACCTTCAGTCCAGGCATAAGGATGAATGACGATATGATGAATGAACTAGTCCTGAAAGACATATGCAGAACACTGCACTCCAAACAGCAGGATACACATTCTTCTCAAGTGTACATGAAACATTTCCAGGATAGACCACACATTGGGTCACAAAAACAAGCCTCAATAAATTAAAAAAGTTGAAATTATAAAAATCATCTTCTCTAACCACAATGGAATGAAACTGGAAATCAATAACAGGTAGGGAAGGAGAAAATTCACAAATATATGGAGG
>PVKY010002246.1:0-26580 GCA_004027775.1 Bradypus variegatus | reverse complement strand
AGGAAACCCTTTCTCAGAAGAAGGAGATCCCTGCCGTGGGGCCTGCAGGATCCAGAGAGCCTGACTTCTGCCCGCCCCGCTGGCTTCTGCTGGTGTCGGAGGCTGTGGAGGAAGCTGCTCCTGGCTGGGTGGACAGGGGAGCCCTGCAGGAAGACTGTCTTGGTTTTCTCTTTCCCACAGCTGAGGGGTCCCCTTGGAGGGCTCCCATGAGGGGGATGGCATATAGATCATGGGCTTGGCTTCCCATCCTGGCTCCAGCACGTCCTGGCTATGGGCCTTGGGCAAGTTACCCAGCCTCTCCACAGTTTCTTTTCCTATCTATAAAATGGAGATAATAACAGTGCCCACCTCCTGTGGCTTATGTGAGGATTAAATTACTTACTTCGTGTAAGGAGCTTAGATCATTATGTTGCTGGAGCCCATTTGGCACCCGAGGTGAGCTCCGGTGTAGGTTCATTTTCTTGTCTCAAGAAAGAATTCAGGGCCAAAAGGAATAGTAGCCAACAGTAAAGTTTATTTGAAAAAGCCAGCACACATGGGGGAAATAGCAAAGGTTGATAAGAAGGAACACACACTTTAGAAGTCAGCGCGGGCGGGCCCTAAGAGAGGGGCAACGTGGAGTTGATCTATGTCCAGGTTTTATGTCAGCCTATTGCTGTGCTTTAGGCCGGGGTTGAGGGTGGAAATTTCCATTCTCCCCCAACCCTGGCTTAACCTCTCCTTTTCCCTCCATCTGGTTATCTCAGATGATTCTGGGAATTAGGGATCTGGTTCTCCTTCCACCCAGCCCCACATTTCTCCCCCCACCTGTCTGTCCCAGCTGGTCTTGATAGGGTTTGGTTTTCCTTTTGCTTGGCCCCCTCCTTCCTGCTCTCCATCTGGCTATCTTGACTATGATTTGATGCTGACTCTCCGTTTGAACTGACTGACGCCCCTGGCCTGCCCCAAGTGCCCTATTCTAGCCTGCCTCAATTAAGCATTTAGTATAGTAGCTTCAGAAAAAGCCACCACCTTTTGGAAAGTTTTGGAATCTGATTGAGGTGGTGGTCGCATGACACCGATTATACTAAACACCACCAACTTGTTCACTTTGGTAGGATCAATTTTATATGTGAATTTCACCTCAATAAATTATTTTTTAAAAAGAAGAAGAAGAGCTCTTAAACCAACAAAACTTGACCCAACACAGATATTGCAAAGGCCCAAATCCCTGCAAACTCCCACCTTGCTAGGAACATCTTAGGCTGGCAGCTGTGGGGAAAAGAGGCCGCTGGGAACTCCCGTACGTGTAGGGTTGCCTGCTGATTCAGGCTTAAAACCTTTGGGTCGCTTTCTCCCCACCCATCCCCACTAACCTAGCTGAGCGTGGACATTTGGAACACACTGAATTAGGAGGCAGCAAACCATGGCTCCCAGCTCTGCTTCTTAATAGCTCTGTGCCTGAGAGTGCCCAGCCTTTTCTGAGCCTCAGTTTCCTCATCTGTAAAATGGGCAGAGGAACTCTGCTCTACTCCGTGTTATGGAAGGATCAGATATGGAAGTGTTTTATAAACTCCGGTGTGATATACATATACCCTCTACACTCTTGGGAGCTCTTGGCCTCCCCTTCCTTATCTCCCCAGAGGAGCTGGGTGCAGGGAAGGGGGGGAGGGTAATTACATCTCAATTACCAAGCCCAAGGGGAGGAGAGTGTCTGTCTTTAGGGGATTCAGTTGTGTGGACTCCTTCCAAAGCAGAAAGCATGGTCTAGTGTGGACTTTCCTTCCTTTTCCACTTCCTGGGCTTTGGAGCCCCAGACACTGCCCCATATCTCACTCGGGGCTCCAGGGCTTGGGAAGCAAGGACACTTGGGGAAGGTCAGGGGCTAGCGTCTGCCTACGGTCGGGGGCAGGCAGTTCGGGGCCCCTCTTCTGAAAGCCTTGAGGCAGCAGGGTGCCTGGAGCTGCGGGTAGGCTCTGCAGGGGTTCTGCTGAGCAGTCAGATGAAGCACAAGCACACATCCTTGACCCCACCGTCAGAGCTGCTCCTGGCAGACACCATCGGACATTGTCTTACCAGCCCTGAAGGGCAGGTGGAGGCCCTGGTGTCCATCGCTGGCGAAGTGGAGAGGAAGAGGGTGCTGAGTGCCCAGTGTTCCAGGCAGCGGCCGAAAGCCAGTGCAGTCCATGTGCACGTGGTCTTGGGATGCAGTGGGAAGAGCAACCAGGGCTTCTCAGAGAAACTGCTGCTTCCGGGGTGGAGGCAGGGAAGGGTCAAGAGGGGCCTGATACATCCTGATATGCCAGAAAGGAAGTGTACCCAGAAGATGATGGAGGCAGGTCACGGACACAGGAGCCAGATTGAAGGGGCTCCCACTGGCCTAATTGGGGGCAATTAGAGTACCAAAATAATTAAATACAATCATGAATTGGAAACCTAAGTGTCTATAATGATGATAAATAGATAATTGGGAGTAAAGAGTGGCCTCTTGCTTACAGTAGAGGCCAAGGGTGTGCTGGAGTTGGAAAATCATTTTGCAACCATCGCAGTCAAGATCAGAGTGGCTACAAATCGTCAGAGGATGCTGAATCTAGGGCGATGGATTCTAAATCTTAACAAGTAGCAGGATGTTTGCATGGTCTTAAAATGTGTCACCACAGACTGCTCATTAGTTGCCCGGGAGGAAAAAATTCTGCAGTATTTATACTGAAGAAACCAGGCAACACCTTGACCAGCTGATCAAAATTAACATGACTTAGTATGGACAGATGGACATACAGGGACAAATGGACATAGTGTGTCTCTTGATGTGATACCCTGAGAAAGATGCATTGCAGTTTTCTAGCTGAATTTTGCAGCTAATCCCAATGAAATCATGAGGAAACACTAAACAAACACAAAATGAGGAATGCGCTATTAAGAAGGATGACTGCTGCATTCTCCACAAATGCCAATAAAAATGTCAATGTCATAGAACCAAAAAAAGGCTGTGCCTCCAAATTAAAGGCATCCAGAGAGAAATGACAACTAAATGCAATACCTGACCCTAGCCTGGATCTTATACTCGAGGAGGGAAATGCTATAAAAGGACATTATTTGGTCAATTGACAAAACTGGAGTATGGATGACATATTCAGGAAAAGTATTATAAGAATGCAAATTTATGAAATTGATAACTGCACTGTGGTTATATAAGAGAATGTCTTTATTTTTAGGAAATACACACTGAAATAGGGGTAAAGGTACATTAAGTGTTTATATTATCCTCAAATGGTTCAGGAAAAATTTGAGTTTGTGTGTGTAGGAAGAGAGAGACAGCAACAGAGAGAGAACACACATGCACAAATGATAAAACAAATAGGGTAAAATGTTGCCAGTTGATGAAATCTGAGTAAAGGGTTTATGTAAATTTGAAATTATTTCCAAATAAAAGGGGAAAGAAAGAGTGACATAAGAAAATAATCTTCACATGTTCCAAGTAAAAAAATTATTAAGCTGGAAATTTAAACACAGTTGCATGAAAGTCAGGCATATAGTATGTTTCCATTTATAGGAGGTTCAGAAACAGGCCAAATTAATGATGAGAAAAATCCAGGGGTATAACCTAGATAGGGGCACAAAGGAGCTTTATGGGGTTCTCAAAATTTTTATTTTAATTTTTAATGTAGTAACACATATATAATCCAAAGCTTTCCATTTTATCCATATTCAAGCATACTATTCAGTGGCATTAACGAGACTCCCAGTGTGCTGCCATCACCACCATCCGTCACCAAAACTTTTTTATCTCCCCAAACAGAAACTCTGCACCCATTAAGCAGTGACTCCCCTTTACCCCCTTCCCCCAGCCCCTTTAACCTATAATCTACTTTCTGTTTCTATGAACGGAAATGTTTTATGTTTGATCTGGATAGAGGTTACACGAGTGTTTACATATGTGTAAAAAATCAGACTATATACCTACATGCACTTTGAGCAGTTTATGGTATGTATATCTCAGTTTAAAATATTGGTGCTTAGTGAAAAAAATATAGGAATAGAATGAGATGTGTAGCACAGTACCGTTTACCTAAATTGAAAATAACATGCGTAACAGGAGCATGGGAACGCCATATTTTCTGCATGACTTTTCTGTAAACCTAAAACTTCACTTAGTAAAAAAAAAAATTATGTGCATGATACACACCAGTGTGCTTCAGAGTTAAAAACAGAACAACAAACACAAAGAACCCTCCGCTCTGGCCAGCGCACGGCACCCAGGAGAGGACAGGAGCTGGTTTTAGCTGTCACCACTGGCCTGAGATTTTGCAGGACACGGGAGGCGTGAGGCCCCAGCCCTATCCCAGGCTGGGGTGGAGGTCACCTGGGATCTGGGAAGTGGGGCTGCTCATAGGGTTAGATCAGGGCAGAGAGGGTACCACCAGGGCCTGTGCTCAGAGGGGGCTTGTCCATCCAGGGCAACCCCAGCCTCTCAGCCTGAGTGTCCTCACATTCACTGCTGGCTGCCTACTGTGTGTCCAGCCACGGTTCTCAGTGCTTTGAATTAACTACTCCTTTAATCCTCACACCAACTCCATTGGGTAGATACTACTGTTACTCCCATTTTACAGATGAGAAAGCTGAGTCATAGTTTGATTACCAGGCCCAAGGACACATGGCTAGAAAGTGTCAGAGCTGCGGTTTGAACACAGGTGGTCTGGAGCCAGTCTCTCACCCACAGTGTGCAACCTCCAAGTAGAGACTCCCCCATCCTGGTGGTCCACAGTGGGAAGAACAGATCAAGTTGGCCCAGATGGGAGTGCCTGGCTCCCTGGGCTGAGAGGTCCCACAGTCCTCACTGTTCCAGACCCACTGCAGGGTCTGGGCCTGCAAGCCTCCAGAGGCCACGGAGACGGCCCCCCAGCTGCTCCCCTCCCCGCTCCTTTTGGCATTCTGCCCCCACTCTTGTGCCCCTACTTCTCTGAACCACAGACATGCCCCTCTTAACCTCACTTAAATCCTGTCTGTCCTTGAAGGCCTAACCCAGCAGCCACCTCCGTGCCCAACCCGGCTGTGCCTTCCCCGAGCCCCTGCAGCCTTTCGGAGAACCAGGACTCATGTCTGGGCTCAGCTAATGACAGGCTGGTGATGTTAAGGCAAGTTCCTTAGCTTTTCTGGGCCTCGGTTTTCTTTAAGAATAATATCTAGTATTCACTGGGCACGGTGTGGAGTACATATATGATCTCATTCTTCCTGAAACAGCCCAGTGAGGTATATACTTGTATTCATTTCATTTCTGGTGGCTGCTGTAACAAATCAGCACAAATGTAGAGGCTCAAAACAACACAGACTGATCGTCTTACAGTTCTAGAGGCCTGGAATCTGAGCTCAGCATCACTGGGCTGCCGTCCCTTCTGGAGACTCTGAGGGAAGGTTCTGTTTCCTTGCCTTTGTCAGCCTCCAGTTGTCACCTGTGTGCCTGAACTTGTGGCCCTTTCCTCCACCTTCAAAGCACACGATTCCAATCTCCTTCTGACATCACATCACCTTCTCCTCTGCTCTAGTAAAAATCCCCTCTACCTCCTGCTCATAGGGTCACCTGTGATTACGTTTAGGGCTCACCCTGATAATCTTCCCATCTCTGGATCCTGAACTGAATCACATCTGCAAAGGTCACAATCAAAAGTTACAGGAGTTAGGGGCATCTTTGGAGGATGTTATACAGCTCACTATGATGCTATGTCATTATCCCGATAGAATGTTGAGTAATTTTCTGACAGACCTAAGATGGAGTGGTCCTAAATGTTAGGTGTGTGGAACTGTAAAGTTAATGCAGCTGTTAATGTAGCTGTTGCCTTATCCTGGTCCTTGATTTTTATTTTAAACAGTGGGGATTTATTTGCTCACAGTTTGAGGCTGGGAAAAAGTCCAAATCAAGGTGTCACCAAGGTGATGCTTTCTTCCCGTGGACTGGTGTTCTGGGGCTGGCCGCCAGTGATTCTCGGTCCTTAACTCGTCACATGGCAAGGCACATGGCAGCATCTGTTGGTCTCTCCCTTCTCTTCCTGAGTCCTTCGATGTTCAGCTTCTTGTTTCCTGTGGCTTCCTCTCTCTGTGTCTGAATTTCATTCTGCTTATAAAGGGCTCCGGTAATAGGATTAAGACCCATTCTGATTGAGGTGGGCCACACCTTAACTGAAGAAGCCCCATCAAAAGTTCCTACTTAAAATGGGCTCATATCCCCAGGAATGGATTAAGTTTAAGAATATGTTTTTCTGGGGTACATACAGCTTCAAACCACCACATGCCACCTTCTGGACCCCACAAAGACGTGTTCTTTCTATATGCAAAATACATTCATTCCATCACAATATCTCAAAAGCCTTAAATTCTTTCAGAAACAATACTAATCGTAATCGGTTATGGGGTGGTCTGTGCTGGGCAAATTCCCCTCCCTGTGTGGACCTGTGGAACCTGGAGAAGAAGTTATCTGCTTCCAGTACACAATGGAGGGATAGGCTTAGGATAAACGTTTCCATTCCAGAGGGAGAAATTGGAGAAAACAGGAGTCACAGGTCTCAAACAATTCCAAAACCCGGCAGGGCTAATTCTGTTAGATTTTCAGGTCTGAGAGTCATGTACAGTGATTTTTTTTAAATTCATTTTATTGAGATACAGTCACATATCATACAGTCATACAAAATAAATCATACATTCGATTGTTCACAGTACCATTACATAGTTGTGCATTTATCCCCAAAATCAATCCCTGACACCTTCATTAGGTGATCTTTTGTGATGCTTTCCTCCAAGTGGTTGTAATGTCTTGGGGGGTACCCAGGCCTGAGCACCCAGGAGCTGGCTCCTTGTGAGTGGGTGATGGAGAGCCACTCCTTGCCACTGTGTGCAGGCAGGCGAAGGTCAGCATCCTCCTGTTCCATTGTCCCTCTCCTGCCTGGCCCCAGCCCACCTAACCTGTGCCCTCTTTCCCCGACAGATGTGCCCGTGGAGAAGCTGGCCGCCATGCCAGCCTTACAGAGCATCAACCTCCGCTTCAACCCGCTGAATGCCGAGGTGCGGGTGATCGCCCCGCCACTCATCAAGTTTGAAATGCTCATGTCTCCGGAGGGTGCACGGCCCCCCCCACCTTAAGTCCCCCCTTCTCACACCCACCCAGCAAGGGACAGAGGCCACCTGGCCTGGCACCCTGAGGGACAGGAGTCTCATGCCCGTAGAAAGGCAAATTTGGGGGGCCTGGGGGTGGGTGGGTGGAACCATGTGTGTTGGGAGGGGTGCGACCGGTCCAGACGGGTAGCTTAGAGCAGTAGAAGGCCCTGGCACAGCCAGAGGGAGGGGGCGAGGTGGGGGCAGGAGCCGGGACCCTGGGCGCTCACAGCTTCTGTACAGACCTGGGCAGGTCCCTCCCCCTCTCTCAGCTTTGCTATTTGGAAAAAGCATTGGTGGCAGGATGCCTTTGCCTTTTTTGGACTCCTTGGAGATTTTTTCGGAAATACATGCCTCCAAATTGCCTCCAAGCCATCGGGCACCTTGGAACCTCTGGAATAAGCACTGCTAAGCCTTTTCCGGACTCCTATGGGTTTGAGGCCTTGTTTTTAGTGCTGAAAGCAAGTTGCTGGGGAGAGGAGTAGAAGATAACCTCTATTTATTGCTTCCTGAGGACTGACCAAGATGAGGTGGTCACAGCACCCCATCCTCAACCCTGCTGGGTCCCTGGATTGGCGGGAGCCTGAGCAGGGGGCAGATGGTGGGAAACCTGCACTGAGAGTGCTGTGCGGTGCTGTAGCAGGGCTGAGGACATTTACATAGGAACCCAGGCTGGGAAACTGGAAATCGAGTCTGCTCTGTCCTTCCTCACTTAGGAGTGACCAGGTGTGCCTGGCCTCAAACTTAGGGCCACAGGAGAAGTGGTCCAGAGAGACTAGGCCATTTACATCTGGTTCTGGTGTGAGGTAACCAGATGGCCACACTCACCACAGCCTCCCTCTGGCAGCAGCCTGATGTCTCATCATTGGCTCACCTGGGGGTCAGAAGGCACTGTAGACAACCAAGTTTGTAGTCAGCCAGCTCCCAGGCCATCCCCCAAAGTCCCGATGACCTCAGTGTCAAGGGTGTGGCCAAGCAATAGGGTGTCCAACTGTCCCAGTTTGCCCAGGATTGAGGGGCTTTCTGGGACATGGGACCCTCAATGCTAAAACCTGGATAGTCCCGGACAAACCAGGTGGTTGGTCAGCCTAACAGGAGAGGGCCTGGGGTCTTGCTTTCTGGCAACACCTATGGTTTGGAGAGCCCCAGACCCTCTTGATCCCCCAGAAATCTACCTCCCACCTTCTCATCTGTGGAGCAAGCTGACTTGGAGCTCCCCCCATACCCCCTTGACCTGAACCTTGTGGGTCTGTGCAGGCAAAGCCAGGCCACCCAAATCCTGTATCCTATAGGCAAGTGGCTACTCTGCACTCCTTGGGTTAAGCTGTTAGGAGCTCAGACTACTCCTCAGAACAGTAACCCTTTCCCAGAGTGCTCTCAGTTCCCTTTCCCCTCCCTAGCTCAAGGAGCCTTCCGCTGCCCAGGCCTCCTGTCTCTTGGCAGGGAGCTGACAAGTTGGGTGGGTCGTTACTGAGCATGCTATGCTCTAAGAGATGCCTTCTTTGCTCTGTTTAGTTGGCCAAGCTCTGGGAAGAGGGTTCTTCCAGAGCAAGAGGGTCGAGACAGAATCTTCAGGGTTGCAGAGGTCAGCCATGCTCGTTGGAGGCAAGTGATGGCTGAAGTCCATTCCACACCGGGCTGCCCGATCCTGGGTCCTGCAGTGGGATTTCTCCTTGTCCTTCTGACATGCACAAAGGCACTGCAGGGCCAGAGCCTTCCACTCAAAGTGTGGTCCTCAGGCCAGCAGCACCAGCACCACCTGAGAGCTTATTAGAGATGCAGAATCTCAGGCCTCACCCCGGACCTACTGAATCAGAATCTGCATTTTAACAAGATTCTGAGGTAATTCCTACATGCACCTTACAGTTTGAGAAGAAAAGGCCTAGGAGTGACCCTGGCAATGTCTTTGGAGGAGAGGGCAAAGTTTTTCTCAGTTCTTCCCACTGCCTCCTCTGAGGCTCTGGGCCTGGGTTTATCCCCCACCCCAAACCTGCCCTGGCAGGCAGACCCTTGACCTTGTGGGTCATCAAGGGAGTGTGCGCTTCCCCCTCCTCCTCACCAAGACTGTGTCACCTCTGGACCCTGCCTTTCTGGCTAACCTGCATGCCAAGCTGCTCCCCAGGCCCTTTACAGGGGTTGCTTCCAGAAGTTGTTTTCTACTCTGCTTGGAGAGTTTGCTCTTCCCTTCCTGGGAAAGCTTGGGCAGTCAGAGAAGCCAGCCAGATCAGAGCTCACTGTGTGAGTGAGCAACCTGCGCTTTGAGTCTGCAATAAAGAATGTTCTGGTTGCATCTGCCTGGTTGGTGTTTCATTTATTCTCACTGCACAGACCTCGCGTAAACCTGAGTGTCAGACCGGCTCACCTGCAAAGAGGAAGGGCCACCCTCTTTGTGGAAAGCACGAGGTAAAGGAAACTAGACAGGGGTGACACAAAATATTTACGGGTGGGGCGTGGGCACAGCAAAGCAGAATTGTGCATATCCCAAAGCTGTGCTGCTGCAAAACAGCTAAATGCTTCCCCAGGGCACGTGGGGAGGAATGAAGGAACCTACTGTCCCCCAATTTTTCCCTCGCTGGTGCTAGACTCTACACCCTTAGGGATTCATTTCTCAGAGTTAGAGGTTCTCAAAGAGGGGTTTCTGGACTATGATTAGCTTTATCAGGTAGCTGGTGGGAAATGCAAATTCTCAGGCCCCACCCTGAACTTAAGAGAACCAGAAACCCTGGGGGTGGGGCCCAGAAACTCTTCAGGTGGTTCTGGCCCATGGTCAGATCAGAGAACATTCTTCTGGATTCAGAGTTAGCATCAGGTTTTGATTTTTAAATCCAAAAAGCCAATTTGAGTTTGCCTTAAGTTTAGGCCAAACGCTCCATTATTTTTATTTGATAAACGCTTACTCTCAGAGCTTAGCTGATACTAGACCGTGTCTGAGCGCTTTACAAATGCCACCTCTTTTAGTCCCCACAACAACCCTGCCTAGCTTTGTGATTTGGACACCTCCCCTTCCCACTCTGGATCCTGTTTCCTGTCTGTAAAGTGAAGGGGCTGTGTCCCGGACGCCCCAAAGGCCTTTCTGGTCTCACATGTTCACCATTTCTTGGGGGTGGGGGTGGGGGTTGGCTGCTAAGTGTCGCCTCAGGATTGGCCTGACTCAGGCTGTTACCCTCCCCCACCCCACAGGTCTAAGAAGGGATTCCTCATTTCTTCCAGCAGAATGGGGCCTCACGGAAAATATCACCAGATGAGATCAGACAAAGCTGAGCTTTCTCTCCCCAAGGTCAGGGAGAGCTCTACCTCCACGGCGTCCTCAGAGTGGGGAGGCACAGGCAGATGGTTACGCGATCTTGGAGTCTGGCTTTAGTGGAGTCTCCCTTTCAGTGCAGGGGAAGGAGCCTCGATTAAGATTGAATAAAGATCATGATATAGTTAGGATCTGTGGATGCAGCAAGGGGGAATTTTGAGGTGAGGGGTTCGAAGAATCTTGAGGTTTAAGGTCTGTCTTGATGCTGTTGAAGAGTGAACACCTTGTTCCTTTAAATGATCCTTCCAGGAAACTCCTGGACTGAACAATAAAGTTTTTGCAACTTTTCTCTTCCTGGGAAAGAGTTTCCTGGAGAGTAAGGTTATACTAAAGAAAACGATGGAATACTTAGGCCTTGTTAATGTAGACAGTAAGCTGCGTGGGACTAAATGGTTTCAATTCTCAGTCTCTCCAAAACGCCACATTGGACCCCAAAGCCCTGATTTGGAGCTGCTTTTTGACATGATATATGCCTGTCCGCTTCTCTGAAAGCCAGCCCTGGGCAGTAAGGAGCATTTCCCGGAAGGGAGAGATTGGCAGCTGCCCCAGAAAGCCTGGGAGAGACCCAAGGTTGGAAGGGCGGGACTGGGAGAAAGGAGTGACCCGGAGCCCCTGGTCAGGAAAACCTCTGGGGCCCATGGGAAGACAGACAGTCCATGTTCTGAATGTCCGTATCAGGGGCAGGCAGGCTGGACCCATCCTGAGAAAACAGACAGAAGCCCAGCTACTTGAAGTCTAAGTAAGAGCCCTCTCTGTTGAGAAACCCGGTTTATTTCTCCCTGGCTGGAAATGCACACGGGAGGCTGTTGGTACAGCCATCATTTTGAAAAGGCTCAGAACCCACAGGGAAAGGAAGGAAATCTAGCTTGGTCCCAATATGGTCCTCAGCACACCACAGACATTTTCAGCATCTGTTTGTTGGCAGGGGGTGGGGTGGGGTTGGGGGTGGTGGTGGATGCACAGTCCCTTTGAAGAGCAAAGCCAAGGGGGCTGCAGAGAGGCTGGGGCCTACATCAGAGGACAGGTGGTATGACTTGCCCAAGGATACACAAGGAGTTGGTACAGAGTCCAGATGAATGCCCAAGTTTCCTAGCTCCCTGCTTTGGGCTCTTCCCATGACCCTTGCTGGGATCTGGCATTTGGGAGCTCATTTGCTCAGAACCCCTGCTTCTCATCCTCTGCTGTTGCTGACCTGGCTATGCTAGGAGCCAGGAAGCACCCCACCTTCTCCTTAGCCAGCCTCTGAGGGGCACTACCTTCAAAATGCTTTTAAATTGCTTATTAGACAAAGGAAGGAGGTTGGGGTTGTTTTCTGCATTTTAAAAATGACAAGTGAGGATTCTAATGGCTGACTTACTCCCACAGCACAGCCAGGTCAGCAATAGCAGAGGAAGAGAAGCAGGGAGTTCTGCACAATGAGCTCCCAAATGCCAGCACCCAGCAAGGGTCATGGAAAAAGCCCAAAGCAGGGAGCCAGGAAACCTGGGCAGTTGTCTGGACTCTGTATCAACTGCTTGTGTATCCTTGGGCAAATGACGCCACCTCTCTGGAACTCAGTGTCCCCATCTATAAAACAGGAGATGTTTGGACCAAAAGGGCATTCTGACTCTGGCAGTCTGACTTCCCCTCTACAGAATCCAGGTGTAAGGAGCCTTCCTGAGGAGGGACTGGACTGCAGGAACTGAGGGACACCTCGCTTTTTGGCTGGGGTCCTGTACCTTGAGTAATGGTGTGAGGACTTTTGAGTGGGTGCTAGGTCAAGAAGGATTAAGGTCAGTCTGCACTGTGTCAGGAAGAACACATGTCTAGAGAAGCTGTTGAGGCCTCTTGGGAATAGATGGGCAGTTCTCTGGGATGCCTTGGGGGCAGCATTTGCATCACCTGTCCAGCTCCTGAAGACACGTGGGCTTGCCACCCAGATTATGTCCAGTCTGTGCAGGCAGGTGCCTTTCCTTGTGTGAGAACACAGCTGGAGGAACAGTCAGCTTGGGGAGGGGAGAGATGATGCACCAGTATGGGACAGGTGGGACTCCCAGGTTTGTTTCCACTGGAAGCGAGAAATGTGAGTGGTATTCACAGAATACTAGGAGAACAGATTAGTAATCATATGATGATTCAATTCTAAGCCCACCCTCCTTTTCACACTGATACCCAGAGAGGTTGAGAAGTTGCCCAAGGTTATAGAAGAAGCAGAGCTTGAAATAAAGATTCTTGAGGCTTGTGGAAGATGGCACAGTAGGAAGCTCTAAGAATCAGTCTCTCCCCCAAAACAGCATTGAACTGTCAGGAACTATTTGAATCAACTATTTTGAAACTCTGGAATCTAGTAGAATACTATGCAGCAGCCAGGAAAGAGCCAAAGGAAGAGGCTGGTAAATTGTGATAAATATTGATGAATTTCATACTCCGTGCAGCAGCTACCAAACCCCCAGCCTCTGACTGCCTGGCAGTCAGCAGTGAGGACCACAGCCTGGGCTCCTGGTGTTGCTTGTTGGTGCCAGGGTGGGCTATAAGGACTTAGTGCTTCAAAATCTGGGGGTAGAGTCTGATTGCTGATCAGCTACTTTAGGTTACTGGGGGATCAGCTTTGTGGATGGCCATTGTTTCAAGTTTCCACCCCTTAGTCATTGTTTTCCCCTTAGGCAAAAGTGGCAGAGTAGTTTTAAAAGGACAATACTATTTTCCCCCCTCTTTTCTCTTTCCCCATATAGTTTGGGAATGTTGCAAATTGATAGCATCAGCTTTCAACAACAACAAGAACAAAAACACAAACAAACCATATAAATCACAGAGGAATGGAAGAACTATATTTCAAGAGTTCTAACAACATAATACTCAGAATATCCAGTTCTCAACAAAAAATTACAAAACACACAAAGAAACTGGAAAATATGGCCCATGCACAGGAAAAATAATTTGCCAGAAACCATCCCTGAGGACGTTCATCCACTGGAACTGTTAGAGGTATTAAATCAACTGTCTTAAATGTTCAATGAGCTAAAGGAATTTATATAAAAAGAACAAAAAAAATTAGGAAAATGTTGCCTGAACAAAATAAAGAGATAGAAGTTATAAAAAGGAAGTACACAGAAATTGCGAAGCTGCAAAATACAGTAATTGAAATGAAAAACTCATTAGATGGATTCAACAGCAGGCAGAAGAAAGGATTAGCAAACTTGAAAACAAAATCATTGAAATTATCCAGTGTGAAGAACAGGAAGAAAAATGTAATGCTGGGAAATGAACAGAGCCTGAGTGACCTTTGTGACACCATCAAGCATTCCAACATGCACATTATTGTAGTCCCAGAAGGACAAGAGAGGGGGAAAGGGGCAGAAAGGTATTTGAAGAAATAATGGCCCCAAACTTCCCAAATCTGATGAAAGACATTGTTCTAGTTTGCTAATGCTGCCAGAATGCAAAACACCAGAAATGGATTGGCTTTTATAAAAGGGGGTTTATTTGGTCACACAGTTACAGTTTTAAGGCCATAGAGTGTCCAAGGTAATGCATCAACAATCAGGTACCTTCACTGGAGGATGGCCATTGGTGTCTGGAAAACCTCTGTTAGCTGGAAAGGCACATGGATGGTGTCTGCTCCAGAGTTCTGGTTTCAAAATGGTGTTCTCCCAGGATGTTCCTCTGTAGGCTTCAGCTTCTCTCCAAAATGTCACTCTCAGTTGCTCTTGAGGTGTTTGCCCTCTCTTAATTCTCTGGAGCAAAAGTCTGCTTTCAAAGGCCATCTCCAAAATGTCTCTGTAAACTTCATTTCCTCTCTCAGCTCCTGTGCATTCTTCAAAGTGTCCCTCTTGGCTGTAGCAAGCTCGTTCCTTCTGTCTGAACTTATATAGTGCTCCAGTAAACTAATCAAGGCCCATGCTGAATGGGTGGGGCCAAACCTCCAAGGAAACTATCCAGTGAAAGATCTCACCCACAGCTGAGTGATCACATCTCCATGGAAACATCCAATCAAAAGTCTCCAACCCAATCAACACCAATAGGTTTCCTGCCCACACAAGACTTCATCAAAGATAATGGTGTTTGGGGGGACATAATACATCCAAACCAGCACAGACATGAATACACACACCCAGGAATCTTAACAAACTCCAAGCAGGATAGAACTGTAAGAGATCTACACCAAGGCACATTAGAATGAAATTGTCAAAATCCAAAGACAGAGAGGAATTTGATAGCAGCAAGAGGGAAGTGACATGTCCACACAACAATCCCCAATAAGATTAACAATGCATTTGCCATCAGGAACCATGGGGACCAGAAGATGGTGCAATGGCATATTTAAAGCCCTTTAAAAAACTATCCACCAAGAATTCTACACCTGACAAAAGTATCTTTCAAAAAATGAAGGAGACATTTCAACATTTACAGATTCCAAGAAGAAGCCTGATGCAAGCTGTTTTCCCAGAGACCCCTGGAAGAAACCCCAATCCACTCCAACTCCATAAAGGAAGGAATGGGCTGATCACTCTTTCAGCAGACCAGGACCCGGGACATTCATTCACACAATGAAAGTTTATGGTGTGTCTTTGGGCACCTAAAAGGTGCTGGAGAGGGTGGACTCCTATCCAACTCAACCGTTTATTGAGCATTTACTATGTGCTAGGTGGAAACTTTGACATCATCCCATTTGCTCCCCTTAAAGTCATTTTATAAAGGCAGAATCTAAGACTCAGAGGCAGGCAGGTAACTTGCCCAGGGTAAATACCCGGTAAGTGTCTGAGACCCATTGTCCCTGTCCTCCCCATTCTCCTAGGAGAGCTCAGAGCTAATGGGGCTCCCCCCACCTCTCCCCTCTGTGGCCCTCCTGTATTCACAGCTGTCTCTCATTCCCTTCTCAGGAGGGCCCCAGGGTCCTGAATACCAACCAAAGTGGGTGTCAGGCTGGGGTGGGGTAAGGATGAATGGGGGAGAGGGGCGCAGGGTTATTGGGCGTGACTGCTAGGGTTGCAGAAAGGAGTGGGTTGTGTCCCTTCCTTTACAGGGGTGCGCGGTCCCTGCAGAGGGAACCCCATCAGGGAGGCAGGCTCAGAGTACCCTCTCTCGGCTGGGCGCTACGGGCAGGGGGCGCTGCGGCGGACGCAGGTGTGCCGGGTGCTATGGCGACGGCGCCTCGGGCCCCCTCCTCTCCTTGCCGCCGGGGAGGCGCGGGGCGGCGGGCAGCAGAGGCCGGCGGGCAGCGGCAGAGCGCGGAGCCATCTGGCCGGGCTTCCCCCGCCCGCAGACTCTGAGCCCCGAGGAGAGCAAGACCCCGAGTGGGGCAGATCTGCGAGCTCACGCCCCCTGCCCTCCTCCGCCGGGCCCTGGACCCGATCCTCGGAGCTCAGGGGCCAGGGGCGAGGGGCGCGTGTCCGGAGACCGCCCTTCCGCCCCTTGCAGACCCGGAGCGGCCGCTGCTTCCCTTACTGGACACTGTCCGCAGTGGGCAGGAGTGGGCAGAATGGAAGTGAGTGACCAGGGGCTGTGGGCGGGGGAGGGTAGGGGTACTGACTTGGGAGCTGTGAGTCAAGGGAGAGGAGAGGATGCAGAGCCAGCCACTGTATGAGTGTGTGTATGTGTGTATGTGAGTGTAAGAGAGAGACAGAAGAAAGACCTAGGGTACCTGTGTACCCATGTCGTGTGTGTCTGTGTAGTGTGTGTGCATGTGTGCACGTATGCCCCAGAAGAGAATCACTGGAGGCTGGGTGAGGGCAGCTGGCTATTAGCTTTAAAGGAATTGCCATCGACTTTGCCTGCTTGAGGCGTGAGAGATGTAATTCTAGACGTGATCTCCTCCTTGCAGAGAGAATTTCTCTTCCTGGGAAAAGGGAGGGAACTTTGAGCCTGAGCTGCAGCAGTTTAAGAGATGTTGGCATATAGCTGCTTGCTCCAGCCTTACCAGGTGGAGGCCAGACTCTTCCTTCAGCCCATGTGGGCCAGGGAAAACAGATTTAAGCTAAGAAACTGGTGGACTGAGGGTTGATCCACTGGCTTGCTGAATGACTTTTGGGTGGTGCCTAAACCTCTCTGTGCTACTGGTTACCCATCTGTTGAATGGAGAAATATACAACTTGCCTCACAGGGTTGCTGTGAGGGTAGAATAAGACAAGATGTGTTGGACAAATTCATGCCAGTAAGAGAAGGCCAATGCAGGAGGTAAAAAAAACCCTCAAATTTCAAATAAGTAACTGCAAATACTGCTGGCAAGAAAGAAAAGGAGGATTTATAGAAAATCTTGTGAGGCTGCACGTGTAGATTTCCAAAGATCTAGAGTTTGAAAAACACATGCACAAAATGCACAAAAGAGGAATGCATAATCCATGATGAAGCTAAAAGATTGCAAGGATCTGTGAGAACAGTGTTTGCAGAGCGCCAAAGCCTGAGTGAAGAGAAGCCGGGGAAAATTGGCAAAGGCAAAGCAAAGATCTTTTAAAATCTAAGTAAGAATGACAAGAAGGAATCTGCTTGGGGCTTGGGGGTGGTGGTGTAATCTTAGTGCATGAGGGAGATAGGCAGAACAGGGCATAGGCAATTTTACTTCAAATTGTAGAATCAAGAGCATAAGCAGGAAATTGAAACCCAAAATAAGTGATAGGAAGAAGGCCTGGAGCACCCACAGTGAGTTCACCCCTGGAAGCCCAGACTAATGACATCCTAGGGACCTGGAGGCATTGGCAAATGTAATCGGTGCCTTGGAGGAAATTACAGAGAATGAAGGAAGTACCAGAAAACTGAAGATGGGCAAATGTGCCCTGATTTTCAGAAAGGGAGGAAAGATAGATGGTTTAAAACCCTCTAAACTGCTAAGATTAATATTGACCTCTATTAAAATTCTAGCATAAATTATTAAACACAGTTAGTGGACACTTACTAAGATAATAAAGCAATCAGACATCTCAGAGTTTTTTCAAAGGAGGCCACTTGCACATTTGCAAAGATTTGTGCATGAGCATGTTCATCTCCATACAAAATAGGAAGCCATCTAGATGTCCATAAATTTAGTAAATGATGTGACCCACCTACAATGGCATTCTATGCAGAATAAAAAGCTATGCTTAGGATTTTATTTATTGACATGGAAATATGTTCATCTCTTACTGATGAATAAGAAAAAAGCAGATTTTAGAACACATGTGTAATATGATCCCCTTTGTGCAAAAGTCCACAGAAATATGATCGGATATGTATAAAATATACGAAAGAGATGGTCACTAGCATCCTCATTTGGATTCTTTTGGAAGCAGACCTTAAGACAAGGACTTGGGGATAAGGAGTTTATTTAGGAGGTGATGCCTGGCAGCAGAAGTGAGGGAGTGGGGAGAATGAGATATAAAAGGGAGAAAAGACAAGAAATGGGTGTCTTAATTAGCTGGTTATAGCTGTGGACAATGGCTCTATAGCTCTGGGGACCCTCTGAGGAAAGTGAAAAATGCACTGAGAATTGCCCACATGCAGTGGGGTGCTGAGTCCTGTTTGCCCCTCCCCATGGGTTGAGGGTTGCCCTGCTCCCACACTTCCTGGTTGTTCCTGTTCGTGACTTCAAAGAAATTAAAGCAGAGAGACCTCTGGGTGTAGGCTTGACATGGGACGTTGGAAATGCAAGGAACTGTCCAGTACTGAAGGAATCTTGGGGCACAAAGCATCCCAATGCCTTGGCAACTGCAGTTACCTCTGGGCATGAGCTTTCCGTGATTTTTACTCTCTCCTTTTGTAGTGCTCAGAACTGCTTTATGATAGACATGTATTTCTATAAAAACAACAAAACTATTTGCAGTGCTCATTAGGAGACTTCATGGGTTCACTAAAAACAAATCGGGCTGAACGGTCTGAATTTCCTCTTTCAGTCTGGGCTTCTAAGGGGTAAAAAGATGCATTACAAGGTTTCAGCAGGACCCTGTAAAGACCGCTCATGAAGGCCCCGTGATTGATGGAGAGCTGTAGGATGGAGGACTGGCAACAAGCCATGTGTTACAACTTGATGGCAGGGGGGTCCCCAGGTATGACATTAATTAATGGTATAGATGGAAAGTAAATGGCACGCCTATCAAATCTGTGGACAAGAGTCATACCACCCACAAGGTAACAGCTTCAAAGTAACAGATTCTCAGCAAGCTA
Organism: Bradypus variegatus; assembly: GCA_004027775.1. Classification (NCBI taxonomy): domain Eukaryota; kingdom Metazoa; phylum Chordata; class Mammalia; order Pilosa; family Bradypodidae; genus Bradypus; species Bradypus variegatus. The sequence goes on along the minus strand of PVKY010002246.1, from coordinate 8,045 downwards.
GACCACTAACTTGAAACCAAGAAAATGAAATTTCAAAAGGCTAAATGTAAAAATCTGAATTTAAGTTCTCCCAAATCAATTGCAAACATTTAAAATGGGGGAGATGTGGCTTGTATTGACTGAGAGGTAAATGACTTGTTTTGGAAACGTTCCTGTAAACAGGTTTTGATGGGTAAATGGAAAACCCAGAGTGCTCCTGGAGGAAGTGGGGGAAATGAAAAGGCTTCAGAGTAGAAGGGAAAATGCAAAAGGCTGGTTAGGGGCTCCTTTTGGATGCTCCAGGAACACCTCGGCTCTCAGAACCTCCAGCCTTTGCCAACCCAAACGATTCTTGGAAGGCCCACTGCTCTTCTTACCAGAAGAGGTCAGGCTTGCAAAATCCATGTTGTTAGGGTGCGTGCCTGGGATGGCTTGGGCTTTAGTTCATCCTCCAGGAGGGACGACGGAGGCTGAGGGAGAAGTCTGGGAAGCCTCCTTCCTCAGCATCTATCCTCCAGCATGTCCACACCTCACTCTCCTCATTGGCCCCAGCACAGGGCTGGTCAAGGCTTGCATCCTTGGGAACAAACCCTAATGAGCTGGAACCTCATTGTAACCCCTGGGTTCCCCATGGCTGCCTGGCAGGATAGCTAATTCAGTCAGGACATAGCCACTTGCTCTGTAAGGCCCTTTATAATTTACTCTATCTCGCTGGCTAGTAACAACCGCGTTAGTTGGGGAGGTTCGAGAGCCCAGATCATCCACATTTGAAAGCAAGGGGGACACAGGGAGATAAGTGTCTCCCCAGCTCACCGAGGAAGCAATGTTTGGGTTACAGTGGTGATACCAAGGGGTGATATGGGAGGATAGGTTCACCCCAAACTAAATACACCTCTCGGTAAAATTGCAAAAGCATTTAAGGCAAGTCCTCAAGCTTCTCCTTCAAACCAAGTTTGTGCCACCCCCTCCAGTGTCATGTGCACGTTCTGGAGCCAGCCCTCAGGCTGTGCTTTCTGACTTCTAGGTCAGCGCCCTTTCCCCTCTGCATCAGCACAGTCTCTGTGGAAGATCACATGGGGAGCAGGAATTTTGGGGGTCCATAGTGCCACTTCCACCCACCCACTTCTTCCCCTTCCACTTTCTCTGGAGCTCTGAATCTGGACTCTGAAAACCCCTAGGAGGCCCAAGGATCATTAGTTTTAGTGGTGGGGTGGTGGCGGGTGTGTGTGAGAATCCCCTTGTATTAGCCCAGACAAGTGGGATAACAAGCAAAAGAAACTGTCTCTCGCAAACTTAAGCACCAAGAGGAATTTATTAGAAGGGTATAGTTAGGTCATCCAATGGAAGAAAAAGCTGAGTTACTAGGACCCAGAACCAAATCTGAAGAAGCAGTCTGATTGGCCATTCTGTGGTCAGGGGAATGTGCAAACTCTCATTGACAGTCCCTCGAAAGCTGCATGCACGGAGGAGGGCTGGTCCCTCAAGGGAAAGATGAGGATGCTAGAGGGGCAGCGGACGCAGGGCAGACCACAGTCCTGAATGCCCCACACTCCCTGGAAATTGTATGTAAAAGTGCACTGAGCGAACTTTTAGAGAGAGGATCCAGCGCTTTCAAAGATGACAAATTCCATCTGAACTGAGACCATTTTTTGGTCTATCAGGATAAAATGTTGGGTAAGGACTTTGAGGACAGGGACTGTGTGGTTCAGTGGTTCTCAATCCTGGCTGCACATTGAAACCACCAGGGGCACCTCTGTTAAAATAGCAGAGCCTGCCCCCCCCCCAGAGATTCTGGTTGGTCTGGGGTGGGACTGGGGGGTCTGGGTCATTAAAGTCAGGTGATCTTTATATGAGCCAGGGTTGAGAACCACTGACAAACTCATTATTTTAGTCATCTATCAGTGCTTTCTTCTGCTTTGACAAGTAAAAAGGCAAGATAGTGAAAAAGAAAACAAAAATCACTTAAGGAAACAAACTCCCCTGTGGACAAACACTGTTAATACTTTTTTTTCATTGTTTTCATTCTTACTACAGTTCACGCATATGCACATACACATTTAAAAATACCAAATATGGATTTATAATGCATGTACATAGTATTTTGTAACCACATGGTCAGTATTTTTAAGTTAACTACATACAACCCATGGTTAATATTTTTCCCCACGCTATTAAAGCTTGTCCTTTTCCTTAAGAGTGGAATTGCTGGAGCGCGGAGTGGGTCCTTTGTTAGGGCTTTGGATGGATGTGTCCAAATTGTTAAGGCAAAGCTCCTTTGCCCTCTCCTTCCCTGCTCAGTGCACATTAACAGTATCTTCTTTGCCAACCTGACTGATGAAAAATTACCTCGATGTTCTTTTAGAAGTGCATGTGTTTGATTACAACCAAAGTTGAGCGTTTTGTTTCCCATGTTCATGGGCCATTTGTACTGCTTTATGCTCCTTTGCAGCCCCTCATGTTTTATTCTTCCACGTCTCCCCGGTGTTTCGCGGTCCAGGTCCACATGCCCCCAAAAGAGGCTCTCAGGAAGTGGGTGTTGAGCGGGCTGAACGAAAGGTCTCCAGCCTGGGCCCGAGTTCACTGGGTGTTACCAGGATAAACAAGCAGGTGGCGGTAAGGACGAAGTTATTAGTGCGAGGAATGTGAGCTCGGAGATACCCTGACTCGCTCTTTTCATTTTGGTGTTTTCTAACACACATCTTTCAAGCCAGTAGGCGGGCCCAGACTAAGAGTATTATAAAGCATTATCCTCACAGCCACTGTGTAATTTAATGCTATGAGTACTTCCGCAGCAAGGCAAACACCACTGAGCCACACCCGGGCGTTGCTCTAAATTCTTTTCACACATGATCTCGTTGGAACCTCACCACATCCCCTCTCCGATGGGTGTTAACTTCTCTCTGTTTTACCAGGGAGGAATCTGGTTTCCAGAGGCATGACCTACCCTGGGTCATAGCCAGGAAGTGTTCGTGTTTCCATTTTAAAGATGATAAAGCTGAGTTCCTGTAAAGGTGAAGCGGCTTGCCTAAAGTCACCGTGAGGAGCGGGAAGAAAGGCTGGGGCTTCCCAATTGGGGGGCATCCACTCCCTCCCAGGGCCTTTGGCCCAAGTCCTTTAGTGCAGTGGTCCTCAAACATGCGTGAGCATCATAATCAGCTGGAGGACCCCTCTGGTACTTCAGCGTTTCCGATTCCCCAGTTCAGGGGTGAGGGCAGAGAATTTGCATTTCTAACCAGTTCCCAGGTGATGCAGATGCAAATGGTCAGGGATCACACTCTGAGGACCACTGCACCCCCATCTTCTGTCCAGCCCCTGCCTGCTTTCAGTGCCCTGAGCTCGACAGCTGAGATCATCAGCGAGCCCTGGAGGCCACCACTCTTTCATTTTGTGACCTCTGCAATGCTCCCCAGGTAGGGGAATGAGATTTTCATAGGATGTATCCACAGGATGCCTGCAGAGCCCAGAAAGGACAAGGCCAGGTGTTAATGAGGTCTCTGGTGCTGGAATGGAGCCCAGGTGGGGTGGGAGGCCTGTGTGCCTCCACCTCTCCCTGCCCCCAGCCCTGGGGAGTAGCCAGGAATAAGAAGGAGGTTTTCCTCCTAGAGAAGGGTCTGTGCACAGAGCTGGAGGCTGGGCCGTGGCTAGAGACTACTGCTCAGGCCCATCTGAGGGTCCAGAAACTGGCAGTGGGAACTCCTAGATGCTTCCCTGGGACAAGCTCTGGAATGAGGTTCCCTAAGTGGTTTCTCTGAGGGCGGAGTGAAGGGGCAGCAGGGGAACCACACCGACTAACGGAATCCAGCACATTTCCCCTACCCACCCACACCCCCGGTCTCCTCCAGCCCTGGGGACTGTGAGGCTCAGAAGGGTGGGCTGCCCAGGGACTCTCCCAGCAGATGCGGGGGTAAGTGAGGCCTCTCAGGGGCTCTGTCCAGAGGAGTCTGGGGAAGGCCCCCCATCACCACCTCTCCTTCCTTCTTCCCTTCATACAAATCCTCATTCCTTTGACAACCGTCCAGTAAACTATTTACCAGGCAGGCACTAACAAGATGCTGGGATAGGGCTGCAAACAAGACAGGGAAGACTCTCAGGGTGGGGGAAAAGACCAGGAATGGGAAACAAATAAAACATAGACAAATTGAAGAGAATAAACAGGATGCTGTGGGAGAGAATAGTGGGGTGCTTATCACAAAGTAATCAGGTTGGGTTCCTCTGAGGAGAGACATTTAAGCTGAGGTCTATATTTGGGGTAGTTTGTTATTAGTCATAGATAAATAGAAATGGAAATCTTGTTGGATCCCGACCAACTGACTAACCTACTATTAAGAAAATTATGAACTGATCAGGGAATTTGGAATGCTGGATACAGAATCCGTATTTTTTTAGAAATACACATGAAATGTTTAAGAATGAAAGATAGCAATATCTAGTGTTTGCTTCAAGATAATCCAAGCGGGGTGGTAGTATGGATGAAACAAAATTGGCCTTGAGTTGGTAACTGTTGAAGCAGAATGACATGTATATGGGGTTCTTTATATTACTCTCTCTTGTATATATTCATTACCATATTCTCTCTTGTATATGTTTGACATTTTTCAAATTAAAATAGAAATGTTCGAGTGCAGGTGGGAGCTCCTGGAGAGCCCAAGCAGGGGAGTGTCATCTCCTCCTCCCCTCTCACCATGCACCAGGGGCTCCCACTTTTCCACCTCCACCAGTAGGTCCCCCACTCCCCACCAGAGCACCCCACTGCTGTACCTGCTGGTCCCTGTAGCCCTGACGGTGCCAGCTCATCGGCCCTTGCTCTCCCCAGGGTCTGTCTAGCCTCAAGGTCCCAGGCCTCCAGCCCAATGGTTGAGCTCTGGATGCGACAGAAGACTCCCCAAAGACTCTTTGTCCCCATGGAAAGGGCCGTATTTGGTCCCAGAAGAAGGTGGAAGTAGAGTTTATGAGACAACATCATGAGTCACCACATCTAATGACTTCCCCAAAGAGCTGTGGTTGAACACTGGGCCCCTCCCTTCAAAACATGGCTGAGGAAACACTCACTAAAAACACACTAACTCATGAGATGCCTACCCCAGCTCACAGAGCTGGGCCAACACTGCTGCATGCTCCTGTGCAGCCATGAGCAAGTCACCCAACCTCTCTGAGCCCAGTTCTCCCATTTCAAATGGGGGCCAATCCCTAATCAGTTTACTTTAGTGATCCTGGATTGTTAAATGTCATAAGAGATAAAGAAGTGCTTCCTAAAGTGCTCTGCAAATCACCATGATAGGAGGAGGCAAAGGATGGTGGTAGCCTGGGCTTTATTTAATAAGTGCCTCTGTTCCTTAGCCCTGGTTCAGATTCCTCTTTTCATTCTCCCATTCTGCACCACCGTGTCGCCTTTCCCAACTAAAGTTCCATGGAGGAGGTGGTGAGAAGGGACATCAAAGATTATGAAGGTGTCAGGGTCCCAGAACTAAATAAGTGGCACACTCAGAATGGGTTTAACTGAAGGGAGTTCAGTGGAGGGAGTTTTCAGAAGCAAGGGAGGGGGTAAGGGAACCAGCAACGGATATTGAAGCACCAGGGATTAGCAACTACAGGAAGCTGCTATTACCTTGTCAGCTCGTTGGGGCAAGGGGAGGTGACAGTGTGCATGCACCCTGGCAAGAGCTAGAGCCCTGGAAGAGGGGCCAACCAACAGGAGCTGTGGCCATAGAGAAACCCAGCCCCTGGCAGAATCAGGCCAGGCAAAGAGGGAGTCAGGAGATAATACCCTGACCTCTGTCTTCAACTGCCCTTCAGTTTCCTTCAGTACTTCCTATGGGCTGAACCCAGCCAGAATAGGGCAAAGGAACCTGGGTATATTAGTTTCCTGTGGCCGCTGTAACCAATTAATACAAAATGGGTGGCTTAAAACAAACAAAAAAATTTACTATCTCACTGTTCTGGAGGCCAGTCCAAAATCAAGGTGTTGGCAGAGCTGTGCTCCCTCCAGAGGTTCTGGGGAGATTCCATTCCTTGCGTTTTCCAGCCTCTATTTGCTGTTGACATTCCTGGGCTGTGAACATTCCTGGGACATTTCAGCCTCTTCCTGGGCTGCATCACTCCAGTCTCTGCTTTCTCCTCTTCTCTCCTCTGTGCGTCTCTTATAAGGACACTTGCCATTGGATTTGGGGCTCACCTAGATAATCCAGGATGCTCTCATCTTAAGATCCTTAACTTAATTACATCTGCAAGGAAATTTTTTCCAAATAAAGTCACATTCACAGATCCCAGGGATTAGGATGTGGATATATCTTTTGGGGAGACCCTATGATGCAGTCCTTAGATGTTCATCTCTGGGGCACAGAGCAGAAATGGAGAATAAATGGGGAGGAGGTGTAAGTGGAGAATAACCAGCACTGGGGAGTAAATGCTAGGCAAGGTGGGGTGGGAGGTGAGATTAGGGTTTGAGTGCTCAAGTTTGGAGCAGCGCATCTGGTTGCAATTGGAATTGAGTGCATGATCGGGGTCCTGGGGTGTGGTCAGGATTTGGAGCATAGGAGGGTTTGGACCCCTTTGCCTGGAGTCATGACTCATATGCTTTTTTTGGTCCTAGGGGAGCCCTCCCAGCCTCCTAACAGCAGCTGGTCCCAAAGCCCAAAGGGGAGCAGTGCCGAGGCTGCCTCAGCTGTGAACCTCACCTTCTCCTCCTACTAGCAGCGCTCCTCGCCAGTGGCGGCCATGTTCATTGTGGCCTACGTGCTCATCTTCCTTCTCTGCATGGTGGGCAATGCCCTGGTCTGCTTCATTGTGCTTAGGAACTGGCACATGCGCACCGTCACCAACATGTTCATCCTCAACCTGGCTGTCAGCGACCTGCTGGTGGGCATCTTCTGCATGCCCACCACCCTTGTGGACAACCTCATCACAGGTAAGCGTGGGTGGGGGGGTGGGACCAGCTCCCCTGCCCCGCCCCACCAGCTAAAGCCTGAAACGGGAGCTCGGAGGACAGAAATCATCGCTGAGCTGGTCTCTTGTCTGAGATGCCATTATCTCAAACACTCGGGACAGTCTTGTGGCAGAGGGATTAGATTAGAAATCATGAACTCATTAAATGAAGTAATCATTTTCTTTGCATCAGGCATTGTTAAGTACTCTTCATGACTTACCTTAATCAATCCTCAGCAACCACCCAGTGAAGTATTGTTTTATTATGATCTTTATTTAATGGATGAGACTGATGCTCCGAGTGGTTAAGGGACTGGCCCATAGTTACACAGCTGATAAGTGTCAAGGTGCACATTGTCACACCCATATTTCTATGACTAATAGTCTCACTCTCCCGTGTAACTCCCACAGGCAGAACTAGAACCAGTGGGAAGGAATTGCAGGGAGGCAAGTTCCCTTTGAACAGGACTTAAAATTCCACTCATTTGAGTTGTTCACCAACAAAAGAGTTTCGTCCTGGAGGTAGTGAGCTCTCTGTCACTTTATGTGTCTAAGTAGGGACTGTCTGGACACTTAGCATGGGTTGGTAGAAGCAGTTCAAGTAGAACTAGACCACCTGACTTCTCAGTACCTGCCTGTGCAACCTATAAATGTCAGAATGCTTCCACTGCCGTCTACTCTCTCCCATGTGATTTGTCTTTCTTGCTTTGCAATCAGGGCTCCAAAGACCGTGAACTGTCATGTGCAGCAGACCTGCTTTCCGCAGTTGTGGAGACCCCCAGAGTCCAAGCCTGCCAGCTCTGAGCTTAGCACTACCAGCAGCAAGGAGGAGCTCGGGATCCAGAGCCTGGGCAGCCATTTGGGGTAACTTACCTGACCCAGGGCAGGGCAGCTAGTGTTTCTGTAGGATCCACGACCTAGGAAGTAGAGGCAGGGCAGAGTCAGCTTCCCCTGGGCTGTACTGGCTTGGCCTGGGGGAACTTTTTCTCACTGACGAATCCCAGGTTCTTTTGGGGCTGCTGAGAATAGAATGTGCATCCTTCTCCACCTTAACGCACAGATGCACACACACATGCTTGCACACACATACACGTATACACGCACACATTCATGCAGAGGTACGCATACACACACAACAGTCAACA
>PVKY010002245.1:0-26612 GCA_004027775.1 Bradypus variegatus | reverse complement strand
AACATAATGAAGCCTCAACCCACAAGTGCCAAACTGCTCCACCAAGATGCCAGTAAACCAAAGCAGGAAATCTTAAATCAAAATAAAAGTATTATGTGAGGCCAATTTTCATACAGATGGCTAGTCCCTTAATGTATTCCCCCATTAATAAAGGGAGTATCTCACCACAAAGAAAATTTTATTTTATGTATCATCAGTCATGAATTTTTGTCATTAGTTATTACATAAACACTGCCTCAGGCCATTATCCAGCGACAAGACTATTTGATGCCCACAATTCGCTTCTGTGATTACAAACAGAATTTTCACGATTTACCCAAGTACAACTTCTCTGTGAGGTTTACAGTTGAGACACAATGTAACATTCACAACATCTGATGTTTTATAGAGAGTAATATAGGAGAGTTGAGTTTTTAATTACCTTTCATTTGAGTGACCTTATGTAAAAAAAATAAATTAATAGTTGAGATGTTCCAAATCTCCAAAAGAGTTTCAAATGCACATAAACGGTTACGGCTGTGAGATTTTTAAGAAATATCTTCCACGTCCACATCCTGCTGTAACTGCCATAGCATTTCTTCCAGCTGCTTTCCTTTGCCTGCAGGAGGAGCCTGGGAAAGACGAAGTTTTGCTTGACTTCTTTTATGTCCTGAACTTTCTGTTCTTTATTTTTCTTTAACCTGATCATTATAAATTTAGCTTGGTGTTTCTGTTTAATTTCTTCGATTCTCTTCATTGCGTTGAGAGTTTTATTCCATAGCTCTCACTGGTACGGGACAGGTTCATTTCTATCTTTTTCAAATTTGAATGAATTATCCACTATAAGCTCTTTACCAGGTGCTTTCTGAAATGCTTCAGTCCACCTGACCTTGCAAGGATTATGCTTCTTTTTAAAGTTGTTATGACATTTGGATTTACAGAATCTGAACACGTTACAATCGCTGTGGAGGAACTTTGTGCCATGGCCAGGACAGACTGGCCACAAACTGAAATCACACTTTTTGATACGCTCATCCACACTAAGTCTCCTTTTATCCCAGCCCTTGCCCCTGGCCTGCGAGCCACAGCCAACTTCGGGGCTGGCAGCAGCCCCCTTGCCCCCAGCCTGCGAGCCACAGCCAACTTCGGGGCTGGCAGCAGCCACCTCCTGGCACTGGATGAAAGGCCTGTTTGCTGTCCAGCCAGGCCTCCTCCTTGAGATTCCAAGGACAGTCCACCTCCCGGTCTCCAGTTTCTAAGACCCCAGTGCCTGACCCAGGGTGGGGAGATGGAAGAACAGGAGAGCAGTGGACACAGAGAAGCCTCCAACTCAGCTGTGGTCTGGGGCAGGAAGAAGCCCAAGTGGTCCTGGACCCCAAAGACCACCCAGAACCAGGACAAAGCCAGGGGGAGCCTGAGCAGAGCTTCCTGTTATTTACCGGTTTCTACAACAATGGCCATGACCACGTCTTACTGTGAGCACAGCACGGCACATCCCATACCACGTGTCACGCCCCTCCAACCCCAAGGTGTGACCACACTCAGTGCTCCCGTTTAACAGATGACAGAGGAAGGCAGGAACTTGTTGGTAGAGGCAGAGTCTTTGTCAAACCCAGACAGCTCACCCCAGGGCTCGGGCTGGCTGTTCCCATGGCTCACCACATGGCCCCAAGGTGAGCAGTACCGGACCCTTCTCCAGCTTCCTGTCCTGAAAGCTGGAAGAGGAGAAGGGGAAAGTGGAGCCCTCCTAGAAAGTGAAATATGCTTCCCGGGTAGGGCTCTTGTCTTCTCAGAGCCCCCAGAAGCTCCTAACTGCAGAGGGAACCCCCTCACCCCACACCCCCAAGCAGAGAGACACTGGAACCTGGCCTCCCCCACAAATCTGGGAGCCTCGCAGGTACTGCAATTTCTCTAGGAGACTCAACAACTGTGGAAACAACGCCAATGTCTATCAACAGATGAATGGATCAACAAAATGTGCTACTTCCGTACAAGGGAATATTATTTTTCAGTCATAGAAAGGAATGAAGTTCTGACACATGCTAAAGAACACTGTGCTGAGTGAAACAAGTGAGACCCTGAAGCCCACAGATTGCATGAGTCCGTTTAAATGAAATGTCCAGAGGAGGAAAATCCAGGGAAGGGAAACAGATTCACAGTTGCCAGGGGAAGGGGGCTGGGGAGTGAGTGCCAGTGGGTACAGGGGTTCTTTTTGGGGTGACAAAAAGGTCCTGGATTTAGGTGGTGGTGATGGTTGCAACAACCTCGTGAGTGTACCAAAACCACCGTGCTGAAGGCTTTAAAAGGAGGCCTGGTGACCTGTGGGAAATGCCCCTCAATAAGGCTGTTACTTTAAATAACGACCCGCCCTCCTCTCCCGGCTGCAGACCACGGCCAGCTCAGGGTCACCCCCCTGGGAGGTCGGGCTGGCTTGGCCTCGGGGGGAGCACAAGCTCAAAGGCCCACAGTGAGCCCTGGTGCAATGGACAGTGATGGTGACAGTGCAGCGAAGACTGGGGAGCAGGAAGCTGGCCTAGGGGGTTAACACACCTAGGCTGTTTTGGATTTAACAGAAGGTGACTGTTTTTCAACAACTCCCAGAGAAACCGTGAGAGGTCCCTTAAGCGGATGTGACCTGTGACACACTGAGCCCAGCAAACAATGTGGGGACCCCAGGGACACCCCCACTCCCAGGGGTCCACAACAAACATGCAGGGCCCAGGGCCCCCACACACCCAGAGGGCGGGCGGCACACGGGGTCAGGATGCCCACAACCCGGGCCCCTGGCCTGCAGGGATCCATGGGGCCCGCGGCAGGGCCCTCACGCCCAGGCCTGGCCCGACACCCTCCTGGAGCAAGGACACCCTCAGACCCCACAGGCCAACAAAGCTTTCTGTCACTGCCATTTTCGTGTTGTTGTTTCACCTAAAATATAACCTTGCTTAAGTCTGGATAACTGAGCTTGGTAAACACACCTGAATCCCACAGCTCTTAGGATGACAGAGTCCAAACCAAGTCCACACCGGCAGCGCACAGCCTGGGTCTTCAGTGTCACCAGCGTGGATGACAATGGGCAGCTACATCTCCGCTCACGAGGACGCGACGAGGCCCAGGCAGCGGGAGCTGGGAGTGAGAACGCACGCAGGCCAACTGTCCTCCTCTGTTCCAACTGCCACCAAAGCGTGTTCCCCGTGCACGGGACCCAGAGGCCAGTGGGGACACAGGGGTCCTCCCTGCTCCACAGCAGCTGCTTCTGCTCTATGCTTCCAGCGCCAAATAAACTAGAACAGGGCCACGGTCCTCCTGGCAGAGGGGGCACTGGAGCCGCCGGCAGTTCTCATGTGTGAATTTCCAGGCTGCTGTCAAGCTAGAGGCACCCACCCAAAATATCACCCCCACACCATGGGCCTCAGACTCCGCTGAACACCCCAAGGGGAAGATGTGGCCCAGTGAGCGTAAGCAGCACCCCGGGAGGGAGATGTGGTCCACTCCTCCTCCACAGTGTTTATTAAATGGCTACTGAGTCAGGGGACCCAGGGCGCAGCCTGACTTCCAGCTCCTCTGCAGAAGCAACACAAAAGTTAGTGCCACAGAGCATGGCGAAGCGCCAATAAAGTAAAGGAGGTGAACACACTCTGCCCCAGCCTCCATACTCGAAACGTTCGGGATTCTGGCACATTCTGACCGCCCTTCGCCCCACTGCTTCTCTTAGGAAAACCTGGCCCCAGAGCAGGGAGGGGCCCTCAGACCCCAGGGCAGCCAGCTCTGCTGAGGGGTTCACAGTTTACAGGGGTGTCAGCAGCAGGGGCCCGGCCAGGCCCTTCACGTGGCACCCATGGCAACCAGGGTCCCCAAGGGTGGCCCCACACTCTTCAGGAGCTCCACAGTGGTGCCCTAACACCTGCTTTCCTTTCTTTTTTTTTCAATTGAGGTGAGACCCACATAACATAAAATTAACCAATTTAAAGTGAACAATTGATCTCACCTAGTTCCAAAACATTTTTATCACCCCTAGAAGGACACTCTGTACCCATAAGCAGTCACTCCCCACTGCCCCTGCCCCCGGCTCCTGGTAACCACCCATCTGCTGGCTCCGGATCTGCTACCAGGTGCGTCTTATAAGTGAACTCACAGGTACTGGTCGTTCACTCAACCTGAGGTCCTCGCGGTGTCCCCGTGCTGCAGCTGGACCGGCACTCCACCCCCTGCACAGCCGAGCAAGGTTCCAGGGTGCGAGAGACCACAGCTGTTCATCCAATCACCTGCTGACGGGCACTTGGGCTGTTCCGCCCCTCGGGCACGGGGCTGCCTGTGGGGACCCAGCTTCCTCATCCGCAAAGGCACACAGGGCCAGCTGTGCAGGGCCACGTGAGGAGCGAGCAGGATGCGCAGCCACACAGGGCAGGGCCTCGGCCCCGGCAGCTGCCCTGACCTCGGCGCCCCAGGTTTCACAGCCGGGGGGGGGGGGTCTTGAGCCAGCTCCCCGGGTCCTCCAACCTCGGCCCCTTCCACTCTGCCACGCCTCAAAGTCCCAGCCCATGCGCTCTGCGGCAGTCCCTGCTCCCGCTTGCCCTCCCACAGGAGCACGTGGAGACGACTAACCAGGCAGGAGGGCCCACCAGCTCCCGTAGGCCTCTCAGCCCTGCGGTGGAAAGGAAGGGCAAGGCCCGGCTTTGGGATTTTGCAAAAAATGCCGCGTTGGTTGCAGGCTTCCTGAGAGGAGGAAAATACCTACACAAAGGTGGCTGCATCCACACTAAATAATTTAACATGCACGGTCAGTTTATTCAAACACCATAATCACATGGGACTTTGAATAGGAAGTGAGACCTGGTAGGTTTGTACAGGTTAGTGCAAAATCCTGATACATCCTATTTAGTTTGGGCAGAGAATAAAAATATATTTGCAGGGCCCCCCTGAGGAACTGGGGGAAAAATGTGGAAATGGTGAGCACCCCCACCAGGGTCATTACCGATTTTCTCACAAACACTGTGGACTACCAATTTAGTAGGCCTAACCGTCAATCTTGGGGTTGCCCTTATGAAACTCGTTACTGCCAAGGAGAGGCTAAGCCTACTTACAATTGTGCCTAAGAGTCTCCCCCAGAGAACCTCTTTTGTTGCCCAGATGTGGCCCCTCTTTTCTCTAAGCCAACTCGTCAGGTGAACTCACTGCCCTCCCCCCTACATTGGCCAAGACTCCCAGGGGTATAAATCTCCCTGGCAACGCAGGACATGACTCCTGGGGATGAGCCTGGACCTGGCATCATGGAACTGAGCAAGCCTCCTTGGACCAAAAGGGGGAAGAGAAATCAGTGACTGAGAGATCTCAAATGGAGTCGAGAGGTCACTCTGGAGGGCATTCTTATATACTATATAGATAACCCTTTTCAGTTTTTAGTATATTGGAATAGCTAGAAGGAAATACCTGAATCTGTCAAACTGCAACGCAACAGCCTTGATTCTTGAAGATGACTGCATTACTATGCAGCTTACATGGTGTGACTGTGAAAACCTTGTGGCTCACACTCCCTTTATCCAGTGTATTGACAGATGAGTAGAAAAATGGGGACAAAAACTAAACGAAAAATAGGGTGCGATGGGAGGGATGGAATGCTTTGGGTGTTCTTTTTTACTTTTATTTTTATTCTTATTTTTATTCTTTTTGGAGTAAGGAAACCATTCAAAAATTGATTGGAGCACAACTATGAACAACTGATTGTACACTTTGAAGAACTGTATGTTATGTGAACAGATCTCAATAAAATTGCATTTTAAAAAAAAACCAAAAAATTTGATTTTGATTGGGGTGACGAATGCACAACTACATGACGGTGCTGTGAACAGCTGACTGTGGCTGACTGTAGATACGTGACTATATCTCAGTAAAACTGAATTTAGAAGGGGGGGTTGGGGCACCGGCTGTAGGTGAGTGGAATGCAGGTTCGGGTCTGGACCCAGCCTGGGCTGGAATCTGGCTGGTCGCTGCTCCTGGGCCTCAGCCCTCACCTGTAACTGGGGGCGCCAGGCAAGAACATCCCCCCAGCTTCAGGAACTCAATGCAGGGCTTGTGCCATGACTCTGCCTAGTGCCTAAGTGTACTTAATGTCTTCGTCAAAATCAATTCTTACTTCAAGAAATGTCAAGAAAGAAACTTTCTGTCACTACTGGATTGCAAAACCAATATCGCTTGCCTTAATAAGATAAAGTTACCTTAAAAATGCATATCAAGAACAGAAAGCCCTAAATACCTGTTCATTGAGTGGAAAACTCAATATTGTGGCATTTCTCCCCAAACTGTTGATAGATTTGATGTAATCGTTATCTAAATCCCTGCAGGCTTTTTGTAGACACTGACAAGCTAATTCCAAGGTTTATTTAGAAATGCAGAGGACTAGAATATCCAAAATAATTTTGAAAAATAAAAAGGTGGAGACTTATACCACCTGATTTCCAAAACGTATTCTGAAGTTACACAAAACAAGGTGGAGCGGTACTAGCATAAGGCTAGCCCAGGCTTTCTCTGCCTTGGTAAGAATAACATTTAGGCCAGAGGGGCTGTCCTGGGCACTGGAGAATCTTGTACAATATTCCTGGCCTCTACCCACTAGATGACAGTAGCATATCGTCCCACCACCCCCACCCCAGCTGTTAACAACTAAAAGTGTCCTCAGGCATTGCCCCATGTTCCCTGGGGGGCCAAAATCGCCCTCAGTTGAGAACCACTGGTATAGACTTATAGATCAAAGAAACAGAACAGAGTCCAGAAATAACCCTTCACATTTATGGTCAACTGATTTTCAACAATGTGCAAAGGCAATTTGATGGAAAAAAAATTGTCTTTTCATCAATGATGCTGGAATAATCAAATATCCACATGCCAAAAAAAAATGAACTTAGATCTTTACCTCAAACTATATACAAAAAAATTAAATTACAGTTTGGCAGTTCCTCAAAAAGTTAGACATAGAGTTACAATAGAATCCAGCAATTCCACTCCTAGGTATATACCCAAGAGAATGAAAACATACATTCCCACAAAGCCTTGTACAAAAATATTCCTAGCAGCATTATCCATAATAGGCAAAGAGTAGACCAACCCAAATGTCCATGAACGGAACAGATAAACAGGATGTGTTGTTCCCACACGATGAATGAAGTACTGATACGTGCTCTATCAGTAAACCTCAAAAACATTATGCTAAGTCACAGAAGCCTGCCAAAAAAAGACTACAAGCCGTATGATTCCAGTAATATGAAATGTCCAGAAAAGGGAAATTTTTAAGGCAGAAATCACATCAGCGTTGAGCTGGGGGTGGAGTGGGCAGTGACTGCAAACAGGCACAAGGGAACTTCTCCAGGTGACGGAAGTATCTAAAACTGGATTGTAGTGACGGCTGAACCAGTCTACATAAGTACTAAAAATCACCAAACCTTACATTTGCAACAGATCAATTGTATGGAGCCTAAATTACATTCAGTAAAGCTCTTACGAGCAAAATAAATTTTAAAAACACCATGAAACCAAAGCTCAAGTATTAAATTTGAGCTAGATACTGCAGTTGGAAAGTGCTACAGATATATTAAAAGATATGAAAACAGAATGACCCTTTCTCCTTGACAAAAACCAATAAAACCCGACAGAGTCCTGAAAAGGGAACAACTTTCTCATGTGATTTAACAGTCCTGGGAGCACCGCCCACAATCACCCCAAACCCCTCCAAGGTGCCCAGCCCCCTCCTAGGGAAATGCACGCAGGCACTGCCAGGGGCCCTTCTGCCTCTACTGACCCACCAGGACCTCACGGAGGGTCTGCAAGGCAGCAGAGCCCCCGGGCACAGGGCCAGAATCCCCAGGCTCCCCGAAAGGCCAGGGACCAGGAGCTATGAACAGGACAGGTTTAAGTGTCTGCAAGGCGGGCCAGAAAAATGAGGAGGCAGGTAAGGAAACAATTTCAGGCAGAGTGGACAGCCTTTGGACTGGGCAGGCCCAGAAAAGAGCCATCGCTGCTGGCAGCCAATGGGGTTCACCTGCGGTGCCAGCTCCACCTGATTCCGAGTGGCGACTGGATTCTGAAAGCAAGTCCAGGCTCAGTGGGGCACGGTGTCACAACCCACTAACAAAGCCTGCCAAGGCCAGATCTGAAAGCCGGGCTGGGAAAGCGGTGTCTTTGTCAACCCTGCTCTAAGGTGTTTTATCCAAGCTCTCAAGTGAAGGGACATCAAGTCTCCGTTGGTTCCAGGTGACCAGAAGTGCCCTATCAACTTATTTGCTTTGGAAATCTCAACCATGTGGGAAAAATCAAGCCAGTGTCTACTACTTTTCAGGGTCTGAGCCTAATTTACTTTCTAAACAATTTTAGCAGCCAAATTTGGCGAGCACCAAGTACGTACCAGGCACTGTTCTAGGGACTATATGTGCATGAGCCCACTTAGGTGGCTTCAACAGTTTATGGCCATTTTGCAGATGGGAAAACTGTGGCCCAGGAGGTTAAGAAACTCGCCCCGGGTCACTTATCTGGAGACAGGCTGGGAGAACATCGGAGACAGAAAAAGACATTAAATAACTGCTCCACTGGGTCTGGGGAAATCAGCCCATGGGCCTCTGGAGGTTCCTGTGGCCTCCAGCCCCACAACAAGGGGACATGCTGCTCTCCCTGACTGGCAAGCAGTGCTTTCTGCCCAGCTCTGCTCCATCATCTTCCCACAACTCTGAAACTGCCATTTCCATAACCCCCAAATCACTTTCTTCCACTTTGCAAAATCAGGGCACAGCAGTTCTCAAACCTAAGTGGACATTAGAGTCACCTGGGCAGTGGGTTCAAATGCAGGTTCTAGGCCCCAGCAGGCCCCGTGGGTCTGAGGCATGACCTTACTAAGTGTCCCCAAGGGGTTGGAGCAGGTGGCCCTGGACCTCCCTGGGAAGGCCCTGGTCCCGCTGATGCCAGAGATACCAGAGGGCCAGCTGTGAGGCCCAGGAGGCCAGATATCAGATCAGCCGCTTCAGAGGCCAGGATCTGAGGTACCCACTCTGAAGGTCCCAACGATGCCCCAATCCTCCCTCCACCATCCCCTCCTTCTCTCCTTTCCACCCCAGGTAACTGGATGACAGCAACAGTGAGGACCAGAACTAAAAGTCCTCAGTCAGGCCCCGCTCATCATCAGAGGCAGCAGGACAGCGAGGACACAAAGCTTGTCTGGGAGTCCAGGAGGTGGGCACCTGGGCCTGACCCCGGGTGTGTCTCTGCATCCAGCTCAGACACCTTGGAAAAGTCACTTCCTCCTTGGAGATGCCAGGTCCCTGAGCCGTAAAACAGAGACAGGAGAACCCAGAAAACCCCCTCCAACCATCCCAGTGTTCTCCAGCTTGCCAAGAACCCCTAGCCCCTTCCCGCCATCAATTCCAATCATCTCCTCCAGCCCAGGACCCCGTGCCCCCACCACCCCCACCCACCACCCCAGGAGGCCACAGGACAGTTCAGCCTCTGCCCCAACAGAATGGGAACTGTCCAGAACCACCACACCACCAAAGAAAGTGAAAAAACGGCGATGTCAGTCCTGATGACAATTGACACTTTATAAGCACAGGCGAAGGGCCAGGCACCGCGCTGAGCGCCTCGCCGGCGCTGTGTCACAGAACCTCACCCCGGCCCACCCTCATCCCACTTTCTAACAGGTCCCCCACGGTACGGATGAAGGAGCTAAAGCCCAGAGAGATTTAAGTGACTGACCCAAGGTCACCGGGCCGGGAAGTTGGCAGCGCCGGGCAGGACCTCGGGCGAGTCCAGGCGCTCTCGGGCCCAGCCCCCCACCCACGCCGCAGGGTGCGGGCCGAGGGGAGGCGCGAAGCTTCGGGACCAGGGCGTAGGAGGGAGGGTCCCAGGGCCCCGGGTCCCCGCGCGGACGCCACCCCGGCCATCGCCGCCCGGGCCCGCGTCCCACCCGGCGCCCGCGGTCCGCACCCGGGGGCCGGGCGCTCACCGGACTTCGGGGGGTAGCGATAGGCCGAGTTGGCCTGGATGTCGATGTCCTCCACCCCCGCGATGCGGCGGCTCAGGATGGAGCCCATGGTGCGCAGCGCGGCCGGGCCGGGGCCGGGGCGGGGACGGCGGCGGCGTCCTCAAGAGGACATGGCACGGACGCTCGTCCACGGCCGCAGCGGCGCCTCGGCCTCCGAGCCCCCACCCCCGGCTCGGCCCAGGGCCCGACGCCACGACGACCCCGCCTCCCGGGCCCGCGGCATCTCGGGAAATGGAGTCCTCTCGCCGCCGGGGCCGCGCGGCGGGAAGCCCACCTGGGAACTACATTTCCTAGGATGCTCGGCTCCCAGACCAGCGCTTCGAGACAAACCAAATGGACTTAAATCCAGAGGGGAGGAACAATGCACCGCGCAGCAAATTGTCCTTCTCTCTGCATTCCAGGCGCAGCATTAGCGTCTTAACTCTATTGTCTCCTCATAGACTGTTCAGATATAGACCTTTTTAGGAACCCCAAGTCTTCCATTTACCCTCTTGGTGAAATGTCTCCCTGCGCCATTGTGGTTTTCCCCACTTCCCACGGTCTACCTCCTGCCCGGCCAGCAGAGGGCACACCTTTACCTGTCACCCAGCAACCGCTGGTCTGAGACGTAAGCTTACCTAGAATGGTGCACACCGGGGAAGCAAAGCACCTGCTTTGGCCTTAGTCAGAACTCAGGGGCACCTCTCCAATACCACGTCCAGAACAATTATTTTGAAGACATAATTTTACAGCCCCCACACAAGGGAGTAGATCTCTCCCCATTTTACAGGGAAACTGAGGCAGAAAGGATGGAGGGCCACAAAGAAGGTGCTGGAGACAAGTTTGCAAGAATCAGGGTAAAGATGTAGAACCTCATACTTTACAAGGTACTTTCTTGGCTTTTGACTCACATGCACAACTCTGTTAGCAGGCCAAGCTGGGGTCTGTTTCTGCCGAGTTTACAGTCAGGGAACTAGGGCTCAGAGAGGGAAGTGACTTCTCAGGGGGAAAGGAGGTTCTGAAAAGCCTGCTGCACCAAGAAAGCAGCCAGGGAGGGCAGAAGCTAAGGGTCTCCGATGGTGAATTCACCACAGTCCACATTACCTTAACCAAGACTAAAACCCAGAGAATGGCCTTTCTAGGGCTAGGGGACCTGGGAAGCCAAATGAAGAATAACGGTGTTGAGGGACTTGGGTGATTATGAAGCAGAGTCCAGGTCTTGCGGGAGAGTGATTAAATCTCCCTACCCACAGGCAAGACCCCATTCCAACCTGGTACGTACTGGGCATCGTCCTGAGGGCTTTGCATATATTCCCTCCTTTAAGTCTCTGATGTAGGTTCTATTTTTATTCCCAATTTACAGAAGAGGAAGGTGAGGCTCAGGGAGGTGAAGTTTCCCACTCAAGGTTGCAGAGCAGAGATGTGGTAAAACTGGAATCTGAATCAAGCCACTGCCCTGACCACAGCATTCCCCAGCCTTCCCAGCCACGGGAAAGCTTGAATGCCCAGATTTCATGTCTTTTGACACTGGTTGGGCCTGATGACACCCCCACCTCTGTTTGATCTTTCTTCCCTTTATTCTATACTTCCTTTTGTTGCCTCACATTACACAGGTACATTCAATTGAATGCTCTCCCTGACTGTTTGAGGGAAGGAAAGGAGAATACTGAGAACCCCGTTGTTCCTACACATACTCCTGAAAAATAACACCAACATGTCCTCCCTCTGGATGCTGGGCCAGGGCAGCCGTTTTCACAGCTGGGTGCCTGATTAACTAAACATTCAGCTTCATGGAGCTTTGCACCGGAGGTGTCCTCAAAGCCCCTCCAGAGTTATTTTTCTGTGATTATCCATGCCCAGCTGGGAGACAGGCCCTTTCTGATTTAGTCCTAGCTCCACAATCAACATCCGGGATGATTCATTCATTTAGTCAACAAACGTTTATCAAGCAGCTACTATGCAAAAGGATGGGAGTCAGCCAACAGATCAAAGGATGGAACAAGCCAGACATGGAGGGTGCAGGCTAATGGAGAAACAGACTAAAAACGTAAACAAATGAATAGTTACAAAATGTGCTGTTGAGTGCTACAGGGCAATGGATTGAGGTGTCTAAGGAGGTGACACTGAAACCAAGACTTGAAATAGCAGTAAACAGGTGAGGTATGAGGGAGATGCCAACATGAGCCCCTGGCAGGAGAGTGCAAGGTCCCTGAGGCAAGAAACAGCTGACTGTGGTGCAGGAGCTCAAAGGTCTGGAGTGGAGAAAGGAGGAGAGTACCAGACCAGGAGCCCCCAGGCAGCTGCCACTGGGGCCTTTGGAATAGCCTGGAAACAGCTTCATGGCTCCCGGTCTGTGTCCCTCAAGTCTAGCCTCACAAGCTTCCTGACCTATTTATTCATTCCAGGGCTCCCAGGGCCCGGCACGCAGCGGGTGTTTAGCAAATATCTGGGAAGTGAAAGGAAGAACGGGGATGGGAGAAGGAAGCCAGGGGAGGCCAGAGATGCCAGTACCCTTGGCGCTTCGCTGACCAGCTGCGTGAACCTCAGCAAGGCTGCCGACCTCCCTGGGCCTCAGGTAAGAAGAAGGTACTGCTCAAAGTGCCTCTTCCCCACCCCCCTCCTGGCCCCATCTGTCAGGCCCTGGTCAAGCCTGCTGAGAAATCCAAAGTCCACTCTCCAGGCAGGCTAGTCCTGGCTGAAAACAAGGTTGTTTTTTTTATCGCCTGTGCAGCCCCTGGAAAAAACAAGCCAGCTGGGGGTCACAGGGGCCAGCATTGTGACCTTTGCCCATGGCCACTGCCAGACCCACTGCCCCACCCCCACCTGGGACAGTTCCTTCCGGGCTTGGCAGGCCTAGGCTAGTACCTGAGGGTTACCTGAGTGAAGGTGGCAGGAGGGGTGAAGGCATTTCCTAACTCCCTCCCTGAGAAAGAAAAACCCCTGGTGGGCCCACCCTCTCTTGGCAGAACCTGACTAGCTGGCCCACTGGCTGGGCAAAAGGGTAAGGAAATCTGCTTTCCAGCCTCAGTTTCCTCATCTGTAAAATGGGAATAGAGGCACGTGCGATAAACAAGAGTACACTGAGGGACAGGTCCCACCCTGAGCGCTTTACAGGCATTAACCTATGGCAGTCCTGGGGGTGGGGATGGGGGGCTCAGCACTCTAACCTTGGGTTCCACAAACAAGGAACCTGAGGCTTCCAGCGGGAGTAACGGGCCCATTAAGCGGCAGAGTGAAGCCTTACCTTCAGGATTGTCTCTAGAACGCGCCCGCTTTCCACCTTCCTCTTAGTAGTAACAACGGTAATCATATTCAGAGCTGCCTTTTACTGTGTGCCTACCCCACACTGAGCACTTGGCTCACGTTAATTCAAATGCTTTGCAAAGATGAGGGGGATTCTTAGAGCAAAAATCTCCTGGTGCCATCAAGATTTACAGAAACCAATCACTGGAGCCTGAGTGATTCCCAAGGTGCAGAAAAGGGGTCAAAATGCTGTTTCTCAGGTGAAGGGGCATAGGTGGCCTCTGCCAGGGCTCAGATGCCAGCCTGGAAGACACCCTGAGTTCTTTACATAGTCAATGGGCCAAGCCCCCAGCCCCAAGCCCTCAGAGGCCTCTCAGCAGTCCCACTGAGGCCTAGGTCCCCTCCCTGCTGGGATCTCTGCCTCCAGGGCACCCCCCAGATCTTTCAGGCCCTGTCCACAAGCCCCCTACTATCCTCCTACTGTTGGTCAGAGGGAGAGCCCCTGCCAGGGACAAGGGGCTGGGCCGGTAGTGGAATCGGCTCAATCCACTTCCAATTCGGTGGACAAGGGTTCGTAGCAAGGCTGCTCTGGCAAGACAAGGGCGGCCTCCTCCGAAAGCAGGCATCCCCAGAACATCGCCTAACCCTGACTGGTCGCCCCTTCTCCCCTATCCGGTCCCCACCCTGCCGCAACCACCGTAATAAGTACAAGAAAGCAGATCTATTAATACCCTTCAATGGCCTTTAACCCACTTTCTAGGCCTGGGCCTCCTCAGGGCATTTTCCACAAGTACAATTCTACATTTGTTCATGGGGTTTTCAACACGCCTCCACCCTCACCTCCCCGGCCAGGTTTTGACTCTGATACACCGCCCTCTCTCCCCCCAGCCCAGCTCCAGAGTAACAGCCCAATAAAGAGTAGCTCAATGGATTAAACACGGCCCAGAGGGCGCAAGGAACCCGGCCAAGGTCACCCGGTGCGGGGATGGCCGGCCAGACCTCGGCCAAGAGCTTCTCGCCGCCTCGCCGCCCCGCCGCCCCCCATTCCGGCTCGGAGCCATCTCGGGAGCCGCACGAACGGCCCCCAACGCCAACCGGAAGCGGCACGTGCGGGGCTGTAAACACTGCCCGCCACGCCCCACCCCCGCGCCCTCCGGCCCCGCCCCGCCCGCCGCGTGACGCGCCCCCGCCCAGCGCCCGCCCCCGCCGCCACTTTATTGGGCCGCCAGCTTTGTTTACCTTATATGGCCAGGTCCAAACACTCCGCGGCCGCTCATTGGCCAAGGCGCGGCCTCACTCAGTGACGTCACCCGGGAAGGCTAGATACAAATAAACCTGTGCATTCTGGGACTGGAAGTTCGGTGCCGCCCCGGAACTGGCTCCGCGCAGTCCTGATGCCCACACTTCATAGGCCGAGATTTCCGACAAAGCACAGGGATTTTGAGTGGGAAAGTGGTTGTCCTCCCGGGGGGTATGCAGGAGAACCTGAGATGACAGAGGCTTCCCGGCTTCGCCAGCCTGTCCCGGGTGCCATCCATCCCACCAGATGTTCCTCGGGCCTATAGTAGGGCACCGAGTTCTGGGAGCGCCGGGAAGACCCGGGAGCCTTCCTGGAGGCGGTGACACGAGCAGAGCCTTGAAAAAGACAGACTCATTCACTCATTCACTCACTGAACGAGTGTTTATTGGGGCCTCTTGTGTGCCAGGCCTTCGTGGAGCTTGTGGCCCACCAGCGGCCGCCTTTGGCCAATATTCCTAGGGCTCGCTCCTCAAAGGTTCGCCTGTTTAGCGAAGGGATGTATTGAGAAGGTCCTGGAATCTTGACCTAGGCCCCACTAGCCCGGCGATTTCGCCCATACACAGATCAGCGACCCCCTACCTCCTGAGCCCCCGTCAATGCCAGGGCAGCGGCGCGGGTGCCACCCACAGCAACTGGGGGGACAAGGACGGGCCCGGGCAGGCGCCTGTTCTGTTTCTGCACCGAGCCCCCGGTCCTGGCATACAGTAGGTGCTCAATTCAAGCACACCCGCAGCGCCCCCGGCCCCGCTCGGGGTCTCCTCGCCCTCCCCGGCCGGGGTCCCCGGGAAGACTACAACTCCCAGCATGCCCGGCCGTCCCGCCCGCCGCGCCGCCGGAGCGAGGCGAGGCTCGGTGAGTCAGAGCCGCACAGTAAATATTTGTATTAGCCGGAGCCGGCTCGCTAATGGTGGACGCGTGAGGCGGCGGGCCGAGCGGCGGCGGGAGGCCGGAGCGGGCAGCGCGGCGGCGGCGCCATGTCCGTGAACATGGACGAGCTCAAGCACCAGGTCATGATCAACCAGTTCGTGCTGACGGCGGGCTGCGCGGCCGACCAGGCGAAGCAGCTGCTGCAGGCAGCCCACTGGCAGTTCGAGGTGTGCGGCCGGGCCGGGGCGCCGGGGACTGGGGAGGGGACGGTGTGGACGCGCGCCGGCGGGGTGCGGGCCGTCTGGCCGCGCGTGTCCGCGGGGCGGGTGCGGGCCGGCGTGGACACGTGCCCGGGTGTGTGCACCCCGCGGGTGCCGCGCCCGCCGACTCGCCCCGGTTTCCCGGCGGCCGAGCCCCAAAGCGCACCTACGGCGAGTGGCTGTCAGGCCCCGGCCCGCGGGCGCATCTACACGGCCCCCGCTTCCGCGCGGAAACGCCGCTCGCGCGCGCGGTATGGGACGGGAGGCCGCCCTCGCCGGAACCCCGAATCCCGCCTCCAGCCCCCCAAGGTGTTGACTGGGGGTCCCCCCCTTTTGTTCGGATAACGGCCGGGCCGCGGGGCCGAAGGGTGGGGCGGCGCTTGGCCAGGACAGACAGTCCGGCTGTCGGCCGGAAGGAGGACGCCTCGGGCTGCAGCCGAGCGAGCCCGCGCCCGCCCCCCTCGAGGGACACCGGGTCCCGCGGGTGGAGCCGCCGCGAGCGTGCGGGGGTCTGCGCGCCCGGAGAGACGGCTGGGCAGCGTGAGTACGCGCACATGTGTATGTGTGTTTACGCACGGACCACGTTACAGTGCATGTGTGGAGATGTCTGGGGACACAGAGGGGGTCTGCATGTGGGTACGTTGGCGTGTGTGTCTGGTGTGGGATGTGTGTGTCGGTGTGTGTTCAGTCTGTACACAGTGCCGTGTGTACGGGTGTCGTGTTGGGGCAGTAGGGATGTGCAGCTGTGTACCCAGCCCCATAGGTGTGTCGGAGAGAGGGCGGGTGTCCTGGGCTCTGCACCCTGTCTTGGCAGAGAAAATCATGTACCTGCACGGTTGCACCCGGGAGGGTGTACACAGTTCAGTAGCTTTCAGGCCAGCTTGGCAGGAAGTGGGGACTCGGCTGGCCTGCGGGGTCCTAGGGGCCAGGCAACCTTCCCTAAGTCAAAAGACTCAGAAGTAACCCTGGGGCTGGTGGTATCTGGGGCTGTTTCCTAGCGGTGAAATGGGGATCAGAATTCCCTCCCGAAGGTTCGGACAGACTGGGAAGGCAGTGGTTGATTCACCCTGATGAATCTGTCCTTCTCTCCCTGTTCCCCTCCTTCCTGCCAGACAACTGGGGATCGCTGACCCTGTGCAGTCTTCAGTGCAGGAGCCAGGAGACTGCTCTGCACGTCTCCTCCCCACTCTGGCCTCTGTTTCCACATTTGTACCCAGGGAGTTGGAATGGCCAGCTCACTGGCCGCATCACACCCCCCCCCCCGAGGCCAGCAGCCCCACCCTGCAGGAAGCTCCCTGCTCCCCACCTCTCCTGACAATCGACACCTCTAATCAGCCCCATGTGTCTCAAGGGCTGGACGTGGCAAAACTTGCAAAACCACATTCATGGTAGTTTGCTTGAGTCCCACATCTGCGTGCTGAGCTCCCTCTCCTGGGGCCGGGCCTGGCTGGGCAGGTGGCTGGTGGGAAGCGGGCCTGGCTTGCCAGGACTCTTGGTCCGGACCACGGAGCCTGGCCCTGAGCTGGGCACTCCCGGCCACGCCCTCGCTCCAGCAGCCAGGATCACAGGAAATGAAGATGTGAGTTTGAGGATTGAAATGTGGGGGGACAGGGTAAGGAGGGCTAGTAGCCCCCAGGGTCCAGGGATCTCCATCTATGTCTCAGTGTCCCCATCTGTAAAATGGGGGTTAGTGGGGAGGCTCACATAAGGCAGAAGTGTGTTGTGAACCCCCAAACCTCAGGCTTCTGCATGGCAGCAAGCGGGGGGCTTCTCTTGGTTAACCCTCCTCCCTCCGGGCCCTCCTTCCCATGGTTGGCAGCGTGCACAGGCGGCCCTCGCAGGCAGTTGTGTTTCTGGGTCACATTCTCTGTGAGTCCGTTGCTAATGGGGGCAGAAGGCTGTGGGGGGAGGGCGCTGTGCCTGAGCACGCTGAGCCACTGCGCTTCAAGGGGTGGGACCGTCTGAGCCGTTTCTCAATGGAAGCTTCTCACACTTCAGCATTTGGAGCGGCTGCTGCAGGAGGAAGGAGGGGGTGTCCCCTGGGGCTCCTGGGTGAGGATTTGCAAAGTGAGGCTGGGCTGCACACCAGCAGCCCCTGCTGCCTGGGGATTTGGGGTCTTGGGGAAATGCTTAGAGACCAGCTCTCAGCCTGGAGTCCCCAATCCCCCTTTTGGGGACACTCAGCATGGGGTATCTCCAGGAAGGAACTCCCAGGGTAACTCATTTGAATTTGCTCTTAAAAAAAATTAAAAATAAAACCCTGAGGGCCAGGCCTGGGAGCTGCTGTGGTTCGGGGTCTGCTGGGTGGGAGGAGCCAGGAAGTGGAGCTGGCATCGGGCACGCAGAGCTGTGGGGTGAATGGCCTAAGGGGCCCGGCCGGTGGGGACCCCTCAGGCCCCTGCCGGCTCCCTCCCAGGGTGCTTGCGCAAGAACAGCGGCTTCCCTTATTCTCCTCGGAGGCCCTGGGCCAGCACACCAGACGCCCGCGCTCTCCCTGGTGAGCCTGCCCTGCTCCCCCCCGCATGGACTTGCCTTCCCGCCTCTGCCCCACTCCCCTTCTCAGACTGCCTTGAGGATTCCCGGGTCCCTGTCCTGTCTTGCCTTTTTCTAGCCAAGTGGCCCTGGGCTGGTCACTCCATCCCTCAGTTTCCCCATCTGTCCCTTGCGGGGCCGAGGAGGAGGGGAAGACGCTCCCGTTGGGATGTTGTGACTGAGCCTGGGCACGTGCTCAGCGGGCAGCGGCGTGTGGGGAGGGGACAGTTATAATGGGCGCTGTGCCCGGCCAACAGCAGATGGCCTGTGGGTGCAGTTGTGGTTAGTGGCCACCGAAGGTCACTGTCATAAACCCTGGGGTGGGTCAGTCCTAGAAGCACACGTTCTTTCACCACCCTTTTGCTCCGCCACCTTGAGAACATTCTGGGGGAAGCTCAGGCGCATGAGCAACCGTGTACCTAGTTCTGGGCTTTCCCAGCCACAACGAGGTTCTTAAGAGGTCACTGCCATCAAGAGGGGTGGGAGGATCAGGAAGCCCCCTAGTCCAGGCTCCTTGTGGTACAGCTGGAGAAACTGAGGCCCAGGCAGGGGTCAGGTGACTCGGCCAGCAGTGGAGCTGGGCCCCGGGGCGCTACCCTCCCGGCTTGGCGCTGTACCTGTCCTGTCTGGCCCCGCGGTGAAGCAGGAAAGCCAGGGAGGAGACCTTGTGTCACAGGAGGAGTCCAAGGCTCAGAGGGGAATGAGGACTTGCCACCCTTCAGGTTGGCACCTGAGCCAGGCTGGACTCCCTGAGTCTCAGGCCAGGTCCAGGTCAAGCTGCCTGAGAGCCACAAGGCCACAGGTGAGGGTCCGACGTGGCCAGGCACCCACGGGTGATGGAGCAGTGGCACTGCCTACCTCCAGAGCCAGCAGGTGTGCGCACAAGTGGGCGCTCTGCAAAGGTGTGAGGTCTTGGCACCCCTCAGTGGTGGGGAGGAGCAGGAAGGGAAAGCTGGTGGTGGGCTTGCTGCCCCAGCGCTGTGCCTTGCCCACTCTTCCCTGGGGCCATGCTGAGCCCCAGGGCAGCTCGGCCGGCGTGGGCCTGGGGGAGGGTCTCAGAGGCTAAGTGTGGGCCTTTCTCCCCACAGACGGCCCTCAGCGCCTTTTTCCAGGAGACCAACATCCCCTACAGCCACCACCACCAGATGGTAAGTGTCCCCTGGAGCCCCGAGCTGCAGCACTGCAGGGGCCCCGGTTCTGCTTGGGCAGTGGTCAGTCCCGCCTCTGCTGTTCCCCTACTTAACCCCAGAAGCATCGGTACAGGACAGGTGCCGCTCCTCGCCCGGTGGTCTCCTGGATGCCGTGGGCAGATGGAGATGTGAGGGATCTGGAAAAGCCTTGTGGTTCCCTAGCTAGTGTGGACAGAGGCCTGGCACTGGCCCAGACCAGCTGGATCGGCCACCCAGGGCCCCAGCCCCTCGGTGGGGCTGGTCAGCCCATCTCCGGGTGAGCACAGGGGCCCCGGTGGCCTCTGGGGACGGAACCAGCAGGCTTCCCAGCAGTGACGGGCACGTGCTCCTCTTGGAAAGCAATGGAAAGCCTGGGCCCCCCAGGAGGGCGCCCCATGCCTCCCTCCGTGTTCTCTCTCTCCTCTGCAGATGTGCACTCCCGCCAACACCCCCGCCACGCCCCCCAACTTCCCCGACGCCCTCACCATGTTCTCCCGGCTCAAGGCCTCTGAGAGCTTTCACAGCAGTGGCAGCGGCAGCCCGATGGCCATGGCAGCCACGTCGCCCCCGCCACACTTCCCCTTCGCAGCCGCTGGGAGCTTCGCGGCCTCGCCCCCTGGGGGCCCCCAGCACCACCAGCCACCGCAGCCACCCCTGTGGGCTCCGGCACCTCCTTCCCCAGCTTCAGACTGGCCGCCCCTGGCCCCGCAGCAGGCCACCTCCGAACCACGGGCCCACCCTGCCATGGAAGCCGAGAGATAAGGGCGGCCCCTCCCCCCTCCCGAGGCCAGGACCCCGTGGGGCGGGGGAGAGGATGTCTCCGCGGGTCCCCCACCCCTCCTCTGCACCCTGACCCCCGGAGCCCTGGAGGGGAGGGTGCAAACTCCAGGCAGGCTGGGAGGCGCCTCGTGTCCGTGCACACGGCCACACGCGCCCGACGGATGGCCGTGGCTCGCAGGCCACGGAGATGTGCACGTGGGTCGGCGCGTGGGTGCTGGTGGACGGCGCTGCTCGGAGACCAAGCCGCCTTGCTGCCAGGACCCCCGCCCCTGCCCACCCTGGGGCCGCTGTGGAGAATTTGCCGGCTCCTGCCTCTGCGCTTCCTGGGGCCGGCAGGTGCTGAAACCCACCCTGGGGGTGCAGCGCCCTCTGCGCACGCCGTGTCTGTGTATTTATATATGTGGTGTTTTTCCAAAAGCAGCCTGGGCTGTGGGGCATCTGGACTTTGCATGTGAGAGCGAGCCCTGGAGCCCCGTGCCCGCCCCCCGCCCTCCCAGGGCCCTGCCTCCCTCCCGCTCTCCCTGCCCCATTGTCAGCCAGCATTGCTATTTGCTGCAGAGAAGAGGATTGTGGGAAACTCCAGGACTCTTCCCATCCATCCCCCAGTGCCTGCCTGCTGGGGCTGCCTGCATGCCTCCCCCGAGCCGGGGGTACCCCAGGCCCATTTCCTGTCCCCCTTTTAACAAAGGAGAAGAATTGCAAACCACCACTGGGCTCCGTGGTCTTGCCGCGTACCCTGAGTTCTGCTGTCAGCTGGCTCCGTTTGGAGGGCGCAGCTGAGCAGAGCCCCTAGCAGGGGGCACCTCCCCACCTCGCTGGCTCCACTGCTCCTGTCTGTCACTGCCTTTTCAGCTACAACACGCTCTGGAATCTTCCTGCCCATCTGAGGCTTTTTCCATGGTCTGTTCCCAGAATCCCCTCCTCAGTCTTCCCGGCCTTCCCACTGCTCATGTGGACAGAGGCCGACCCCATGGGTGAGTGACTAGGGCAGGGCTAGCATTGCCGCCCGGCGTCCTGGGTTTAAATCAAGACCCTTTTCCTTGGTTCTTAGCTCTAGGGGCTGCACAGGAGGCTGCACCCTCCAGCAAATGTGGCTGGGTGGGCCGGGGATGTCCCCTGGGGAGGCAGCAGGGCCGGCACCTGTCCCAGATAGCAGAGCCAGTGAGGGCGGCATGAGGAGCCCAGGGCACAGGGAACAAGGCCGAGGTGCAAGCACTGGGTCATGAGAGGATGCATCTGAAGGGCAGGCAAGGGCCCTAGGCTCCCCTTGAGCCCAGCAGGGACAAGCAGCTGTTCTCGCCCACGCCTGGGCTGCACTGCTGGGAAGGGGGCTGTGGGGGCAGCTTTGGGGTGACACAGCCGCCACCTTCCAGGGTGCCCTGACTTGGGGAGGAGGCAGCTCAGGTCCTCTACAACAGCTTCTTGGGGTTCGGGGCATGGCTTGTTGTGGGCAAACCTCTCTCTAGCTTAGCCCCTTACTCAGCTAACCCCTGGGCTATCTTTCAGAAGCTCACAAGTTTGGTTGACCCCACCACTGGGCCGCCCCACCTGCTCTCAAAGTCCCCGAGACCACTGTTCACTTGGGATTGTCACTGAAGCCTCTGTTGCTGACATTTACACCCAGCAGCCTGCTCTCCCTGGGAAACCCCAGCTTTCTCAGCCTCTCAGAGTCCAGGGCTGGGAAACAAGCTGGCAGAGTCCCCCCAAGTCACCCGTGGAGCAGGGGGAGGAAGAGGCGGCGGACAAGCCTGTCCCGGGGCCCCCTCATCTTCACTCCACCTTCCTTCTCTGGGATGGAAGAGATTTCCCCAGGATCTGCCATACCCACCTTCGGGTAGTGGGAAAAATGCTTCTGAGAGGCAAGTAAGTGAGAGCTTTAGCTGCAGTGTGGGGCGGGTAACAGGAGAGGCCCAGGCGCAAGGCAGGATGTGGGTGTTTGGGCCTCTGGGCGGCCTTAGAGGCCTGTCGCTGACCACAGCTGTGGTTGCTGGCCAGCAGCATCACTGCTCTTTAGGAATGCAGGCTCTCAGGCCCGGCCTGGCCCCACCAAACTAGAGGCCACCCTCTAACAAGACCCCTGCCCCAGTGACTCAGGTGGACAGTGGGGTTTGAGGAATGTGCCCTCCTGACGGCTAGACTGAGTGCTAAGCTGGTGGAAGAGGCCATGCCAAGCCCGCTTGTGCTGCTGGGGACGCGTGCCAGGCCTCGGAGGGCTCAGGACTCACACGAAGGCTGCACGGGCCCAGGTTTCTCCTCTAGACCGCTGACATTCTGGACTAGATCGTTCTCTGGCAGGGGCTGCCCTGTGCACTGCAGGATATATAGCACCCTCCCTGGCCTCTACCCCAGTGGCACCTCTATTCCTGACAACCAAAATGCCCTCAAACTGCCAAATGCTCCCCCTGGGGGCACAGCCACCACCTACCTGAGACCCATGGTTCCCATATCTGGCTGCTCAGCAGAGCCCCCTGGGAGCTCTGTAAAACCCACAGATCCCTGTCCCTTTCCTGTATCAGAATCTGGGAGAGGGCCCCACTGATATATTTTTAAATACTCCCCAGCTGGTACAGATGAGCACAGAAGTTCGTGAATATACTAAAAACTCAAGTGTACACTTCAAGAGGGTATGTGTTGTCTCGATAAAGCTGTTAGGAACAAATATCAAAGTCCCCCAGGTGACCCTGAGGCAGCCCGCCCAGCAGCAAGTCTCTTGCAGGGGAGCCCCAGATTGAGAATCCCCAAAGTGGCAGAGCCAGAGTCTCCTTTAATGCTTGTTAAACACCCATGTTCCAGGCCTCACCCTTGCAACTCTTCAGGGGAGGGTTAGTAAGTGCCCAGGCAAGAGGGGACCAGCTGCAGCTCCTGTTAGGAGCTGAGCGGGTGCTGGGGTCTGTCGGGGCCGTCTGAGGCCAGTGCTGTCCCTCCATGTGGCCCCACGTCTGTGCCCCTGGGGCTGGTGCTGGGCCCTTGGTGCCTGGTGCCCCTGGACTAGGCACAGCTCTCAGGCCAGGGGAGGGCTGCGTACATCTTTACACACCCGCACCACATCCAGGGCTGGAAGTCCCAAAGCAGACCTAGCGAGGCCAGGACAGCTGCTCTCTGCTCAAGTGCACGCTGGCTAAAGTGCACTGGTGCCGCTGTCCCGGCAGAGCAGAGGGTGGCCACATGCCTGCCCCTGGCCACCCTGGGGGCTGCTGAGCCACACGGGGAAACCAGCCATGTCACCTCAAAGTCCAGCCCGGTCTAGGCCTGCTCACCCTGACTTGCCCTCCGGACTTGTCTCCAAATGAGAGTGCTGAGTTTCTAAAATTCCACTCCAAAAGTTTCTATCCATGAAAGTTGCTGGGAAGAACATGCCTGGCAGCACCGCGGAGATGGTGTGTGCCCCCCCAGGTGAGCCATGTGTGGGTGCCAGTCCGGGCTGCCCCCGAACATCAGGTCGCTCATCTCGGAGGCCGCAGTCCCCAGATGGACACTTCCATTGCATTTTTTAATTTCTTGATTTGTTTGCAAACATTTTAAATTCAGGAGCGTTTACATGAAAATTCCCAGTTCTGACTTATGGTGAAAAACTAGGTCACCTGGCCCCAGTTCCCTCGGGCCAACCTGGCTGAGGCTGACCACCCTGCCTGTCCTGCCCCTGCCCAGCCAGCGGCTCCCTGGCCACTCGGGGTGGTACCCACCAGCCCCCTGTAGCAGCCTCCTCACTCAAGGGGCCCTTGTGTCCCCCCTGAAGCCATGAACGGCTGAGCAGGGGCGTCTGGCTGGCCAAGCAGCCATGTCTTGTGGCCGAGGGGGTTAGACTGAGAAGTGCTCTCCGCAGGCAGGAAGGGCTCATGTTCCCGTGAAGTTCTGCTGGACACGCATCCCCAGGGCCTGCTGGTGGTTGCACCAAGCCTCTCTGAGGACGGCCACAGGACACCTAACTGTCCCCGGGGATGGCTACAGGGGTGGCCCTAGAGGGAGTGGGGGTCTGCGAGGGGCTTCCAGCGCACACCCCTCTCGAGGAGAAATGACCCCCTGGCTGCCTTCACATCCTGGTGGCAAAGAGGCCACCTGGGCTGGTCCGAATGGAGCAAGGCTGTTTCCAACTCTTACATTTGCAAAAGTCTCCAGGATTTTAGCCACAGCTTACATTTTGAGCAATATATGTATTTCAAATGAGATTTAAAGAACACAGGTCTTCCATGGTGGAGAGGGGGGCCTGCTCAGCCTTTGGGGGGCATTTCTTATCTCCTGGGGAAGAACAAGGCTGCAGGTATTGGGGTGTTCTCAGGATGAGGCCGTGAGCAAGAGAAGGAGAGAGGGGAGAAGCCTCTCTGATAGGCACGTGTGGGTGCTTGTACTTGGGGGAATCTGCCTAGTGCCCCCCACCCCTGCTCCACAGACAAGGGTCAAGCCAGCGTACAAGGTGACAGCTTGTAGCTCGAGTGTCCCTAAGAATCCCCCCCGCCAAAGGCCCTGCCCTGATCCCCCACCTCTGGCTTCCTGCCCCTGGTTACTGGTGGTGCCTGCTTTCCAAGGCAGACCATCTTGTTTGGGACACGTTAGCCTGGTCGGTTGTTAACACCTTGGGGTTAATGAGTTCACGTAAAGGGAAGGAAGGCTTCAGTGACCCTTTGCTGGCAGTAGTAGGTATGGAGGTGTGAGTCTGGGCCAGACCGGGCCTGGGGTGGCAGCCAGTCACCAGGCGGCATGGCCTCCACCCCAGCAGCCCCTGGGGCACGGCCCTCTGCTGAGAAAGAGGCAGCCCCCTCCCCTTCCTGCCTGCACCCACTGTGCTGCCAGGACAGTCCTGAGGACCCTCTTCAGCCCCAGGAAGCCAGGATGGCCGGCCAGCCTCCCTGCCCAGCCCAGCCCTGCGGCTGTGTCTCGGGCCAGGTGTCGGGGCTTGGGGCCTCCTGGGGGTCCAATCCCCCGAACTCCCACCCTCCTGGCCCCACCCCTGGTTTCCTCTCCCCAGGCGCCTTCCCCTCCCCAGCTTCCAACCCCTGCTGGGTCCCACCTCCTGGGACCGGGGGAGTGGGGGGTGGTCTGCCTCCATCCTGGGCAGGGAACCTGCCTGCAGCTCCCACCGGGGACCAGGACAAAGGCCAGTGTGCCCCCGCCCCACCCGCAATGGGGGCAAGAGCGTCTTCTCCCAGGGCGGCCCCCACAGCACCAGAGGCAGACAGTCACCCCCGGGCTCCCGGGCCTCGGCGGCAGCTTGGGAGGGGCTGAGGGAGGGACACGGGGGCTGGACGAGAGCGGTGTCGGGTGGGGGCAAGGGCAGGGTCCTGGGTGCAGTGGTGCCTCCACCACAGCCAGCCCCCCAGTTACCAAGCTGGGGGCACACCTGCCTTCCCTGCGGTGGGAGGGGCAGAAGTGGGGTCCTCACAACGCACAGAGCCCCCAAAGGGCGGCCTCCAGGATGGGAGGAGAGCTCAGGTCACACTGCCATTCTGCCCGCGACAGCTTACCTCCCACCGCGTGGGGGCAGGGGGCCTGGGCCGTGGGGCTCTGTGAGGTCCACCCTGGGGTGTGGCTGGGGGAGGGGCGTGCAGGTCGCACCCACCCAGTGTGGGGAAGACACCCGGTCAGTCACCCCATCCACACTCAGAAAAGTGAAAGATTTTATTCCAGGGAGAAGTTGCCAAAAATCCTCATCTGTGATGTGGGGGTATGGGCAGAGGGGCCTGGGCTCCGTGGCTGCTGCCCCCCAAAGTAGCTCAGACAGGTGAGTCACCTGGGTCGGAAGCGCTTGGCCTTATTTCCTTGAAAGAGAAAGCGTAGTCAGGGCTGTGGGTGGGGGTGGAGTGCCCCCAGAGGCTGAGTCTGCAGACCCCCCCCACACCACCTCCCTGACAGCCTGGAGCCCCGAGAACAGCCCAAAAGGGAGTGACTGGAAAGCCCCCCAGGCTCACTCTGGGCAATCACTCCCCGCCCAGCTCACTACTCCCTCCATCCCAGGGCCTCAGGTGAATGTGGGGGGGGGCATTATGCCCCCAAACTGGGCAGAGGGACAATTATTTTTAATCTCTGAAATGTGATGGAATTGTCCAAGTACAAAAAGGAAGGAAGCAAAGCCGGACCCAGCTAGGGAGTGAGAGAAGAGAGAGAGAGAAATAGGGAGAGACACGACTGAAAAGGGAGAAACAAGCAGGTGAGCGAGGCTCAGAGCAGGTGACCTGTGCAGCCAGCCCTCTGCTCTGGGTCCCCAGGCTGGACACTAAGTTGCCAAAACGGGACACTGTGACCTTACTGTGTTTGCTCCTGGTTCCCTGAGCGCACGGGCAGTGAGCACAGGACCAGAAACGTTTGGGAGAAAGCAGAGGAGGCGGAAGAGCCTGCAGAGCAACCGGAAAATCTGAGGCGGTGGTTCCAGCTTCCTCGGGGCTCAGCCAAGGAGGAGATATAAACAATCAGGGGTTTTGGACCCAGTTCATAACGGTAATTAACCGTAGAAATAATCAACACACACAAAAATAATGCATGTAGTAAAGCTT